>JAGWEN010001479.1:0-26637 GCA_018703685.1 Orius laevigatus | reverse complement strand
GAAGAAGTTCTTTGAAGGTAAAGAAAATCGGAGGTTTGAATTCGTATTCGGATTGTAGAATATTTCGGATTGTAAATATAAAGGGGAAAGTGGGGGAGGAGGGGGAGAAACCATGATTGTTAGGTTTAGTTTGCAAACCACGTACTCAGGTTAGCATGTAGAAGGGTCCTGGATCGAAAAAGCAATGGCCTTACTCGCGGCTAGAGTTCAGTGGTTGCCTATCAATGGAAGGAGCTTTGTTTCCTCTTTCACATCATTTAAATCAATCGGCCCATTTCGGTCAGTGGGTCGAAGAATCTTCAAGAATCTTTGATTTTTCAACTTTTAGGCCCAAGTACCTTTTTATCGGATGTACTTGATTTTTATTTATTCTTTAAACGAGGGAAGTGAATTCTTTACTTTTCGTTATTCCGTGTCAAAGACCTTCAAAGATCTTTTCAATTATTAATTTATTCGATAATGTCAGCCTTCTTTTAACCAAAGGTTTCTATTGATAAGATATTTAAATTCAGCGGAATCCTTACTTATAATTTAAAATACAATTTAACAACGAAACAAGGTGATTAAAAAAGCAAGAAATTAACTCACGAAAACTCCCGGACTATTGGTCCTATCAAAAAAGTGTTTTAGGTAAAACTTAAAGGAAATGGAGCGTAGAATCGATTTCTTTTGTCAAAATCTAGGGTTCACACTCAAAATCTGGAGCACCCTGTATGTCGGATCCAAAAGTTATTGATGCCAATCGATTTCTCGCTTAAAAAGTGGCGTTTACTTGCATACTTTTTTTTCGTGAGGTCAAAAGTTTGGCAGATAATGCCCGAAATGGCACTTCGATTTTCATGTCTTTTGGTCGATTTCGGCCCCTCCTAAAGGCTTCTATGTTAACTTTTTCTTAAAGTCGATTTATAACAAAATCCCCGAAAACCGACTTCAACGAAATTTTTATACCAGTTAATGAGCACCAATTGCCCTTATACCAGATTAAAGAAGAGCGTGTGAAGAAATTGGTAGCCACCAATGTCAAATTGGATGCCTCCAATTTCGGACACCTTTAAATTTTCTTTATTTTATGCTAATGCAAGCCCGTTTACGTTATGATATTGCCAGGGCGAACGGTTAAAGTAGGGTCGACTCTCCCTCAAGAAAAGCCAACGGTGCCAAATCTATAGCTAATCTATTCTAACGGCAAAGAGGGTCCGAACACGACCCTTACTCCAAAACTTTCTCCGCAAAATATTAATTTTTCAATACTTAGGTAGAACGGTTTAGGTGGAACATGTTTAGTTTTCAATAGAGGATGTAGTTTGACAAATAGAAACCCCAAAGGGGATCCCATCTACCTGGATATGGGAGAAAAATGGAAATCCGAATATAAGGGATGAGGGAGGGAAAGTAACGGGACGACTTCATATTTTCTTGTTCCTTTGCATAAAGCCTTTTACACAAATGCCCCCACCCCAAGCACCAAATCTGGGATCATAGCTGGAGGTTTTTTTAAAGAAAAAAGATTTCCCTCTTTTAACCTATTGTATCACCCAAAAAAGTGAGGACAATTTTAATAATGGATACCTTGTTGGCAGACTCATATAACGTAATTTGAAAGACTGACCCAGACGGACAAAAACAGTTAAAACTAAAAATAAAACCGAAAAAGGGAAAAAGAAGAACTTTATATGGGATGCATTCTTCAATCGAGTCATTAAAATGCTTCTTGGTAATGGTTCGATAAAAAAGATACACTCAGGATCTCAGGAGGGGTTTCAAGGCGAATTTTCATGGTTTTTTGCTAATATCTCGAAAACCGTACGTCGTAGGCGAAAAAATGTAAAATACAAAATTAAAGGTTATAAAATTTCCTACAGATTTTATTTAGTAAGGTTTTTTGTAGTACCAAATGTATTTGAGCTACGAGGTGACAAAAAAATATTTTTCATTTTGACCTCTGAAGGAGCACTTAGAGCAACAAACGATCATCCTTTTATCATCAGTTATCCATTCAGTTACCCTATAAATTGGTTATAATAATTGTATTGGGGGGGGGGGGGACTCTCGGGTTTCGACTATTGAATTGATGGGGTCGAGGAAGAAGGTTGAGTCTTTAAATAGGTGCCCGGCGAAACTTCCAAGAGCGGATGAAGCGATTTAACTATTTAGAGAAACTTTGACAATTCGATTTCGCTAACCGTAATGTAGGAGTTGCTGAAACTCGGTCTTCCCCTGACGGACCCAAACAACACACCAAGATCAATGTCGGTCTAGGTTGCCTCCTTTATAAAAAGAGAATCCATCAACTTGAAATTAAAACTTTCACCCTTTTTGTCTCCAAACCAATTTAAATAATATAACCAACCATTACTCATCTTTTTTCGTTATAAATTACTGAAGAAATAAGTTGGATTATTCTGAAAGGGGAAAAAAAAAGTTTCGTCTTTTTCGGGATAGTGATCTGATTGGGTCCATTCGTTCCATCGATGAGAACTCCATTAAACCAGGTCAAACAATCTTTCACGGCCCATTTAAAACATCTTTATTTGAAATCTTTAATCCAACAATAAGAATCTTTTTTAAATAAAATTTTCTTAACTTCATGTTTACCATTTTCTGAGGGTGAAAATAGCCATTCATGTACTAAACAGCCACTTTTTGGATCCTTTTTGGACACTAGAAGCAATATGAACTGAATTTTCTTCCTTTACGACAGTCAATAGTGACCTTTTTAGCTTGGTTTTTTACCCTTTTTGGAGACTAAGGGCTCATTTAACTAAATTTTGTTTCTTATCGACGAAGTTTTTCCTTTTTGACCCCTTTTTGGACACAAATTTCACTTTTAACCAGATTTTGTTTCTGTGCGAAGAAAAGCGCCCTTTTTGGCTTTTTTGATCATTTTTGGGGCACTACTCCTTTTTTTCCCTTTACGACAAAAAAGGATATTTCCCGTCATGGTATATTTTACCTATCCGATCCTGGATTTGAATTATTAAAAGACAGAAAAAGTACTGGCAATTAGTTAGTTCAAAGAATTAAGTACCCCTTTGCTTTCCGAAGAAGGGAGATTTTAAGGAAAAGTCAGTAAAACATGTTTGACTTTTAATTTAACTGATTAGCAATTGAAATGGTGATCTTTCCATAGTAAGGTAACTAAAATATGTAAATTATAATTTCGAATTTTTTTTTCCCTCTCATAAAACTTTTTTTCTAAGAAACGAATCGTTTCTATTAGGAACTACATCCAGGAACGTGGCAGCGTTCCGACCAGCCAATATTGTAAAAAGGGTGAATTCAAAATGTAAAATTAAATGTTAAGTTTGTTGATTTTGAGGTTTTATGACGAAAATTTGGATTTTTAAATGTTGATTTTGAGGTTTTTGTCGAAAATTTTGGCTCTTAAAACCTTGAATTTGAAGTTTTTGATGCAAAAAACTGGCTCTTAAAATATTGATTTTAAGGTTTTGTGAAGAATTAGTATTTTAAGAAGACATTAATAGCAATAAAAGCTACTGATAATATTAATATTGCTATTAATAATAAAATATCGTAAAATAAGAGGACCTATTATTTTAAAACCCACCCTTACCAACAATTTGAACCAATACTTAATAAGAAAAAAAAATCGTAAAATAAACGGAGAAATTTGATTAAATTAGTTCCTCACGGAAAATATTTGTTGAGCTTTCAAAATTGATTGAAGCGACGGGAATGCGGGACTCGGGAAAGCGTTGAGTGGTGGAGTCGAATTGAAACTATTTGGCACCGAGTCACTTTTTATTTTATTGACGGATACAATTTATTTTGGATCTGTTTCAAAAACATTTTGTTATCTCATTTCGAGAATCCTAACCATCGATTTGTACTACTTCGAAATGCCGGAGATTCATGTATAACGAATTTGTCAAGTCTAACCCGTTTAAGAACTAATTCTCTCTTTTTCTCTCAACTTAAATTGATTTTTTATTACATTGATTGATGAAATCGTTCTCTCTTCAAACGTTTTAAAAGCGTAATACGAGCATTAATCCCCTGATAACAATTTAATGGCTTTACTTTTTATAAATGAACGAATGGTCATAGTGTTTTTTGAATTCTAAACAGGGCATCCTATCCCGTAGAAGAATTAGGGTGTATACCTTGCGTCCTAAAAAGAATCTTCGTCCTAAAAGCAACTCGTCATAATCTCTTCCAACGTACCACCATCATTTTTGATTGCCTTTTCTGAAAAATTCGGAAAGCGTCCCATACCCCGATGTTCGAATGCTTAACCTACACATATTCAAAATATTACACAAAGGTCGTAAGTGTGAAAATATAAAATATTAAAAAGAAAATAAACTGTTTATGGGAAAATTGCTGCTTACTATTAATAATGGAATACATGATGGAATTTATGAAGCATGAGTGTGTCGTCGCCTATAATCTCGTCTTAACGTGTGTAATTAACCAGGACATTTATTTTATATGGTCTATACGAGGGGAAATCAATAAACAACAATGATTGAATTTTTGGTTTGTTTCTTTGATGTTCAACTGATATCAAAATGTTGATTTCCAAACTTAGCCCATTAGTTTTTACAGTTGGAAAGTTAACAGATGAAACCCGAGCACTTTTGCCTCATGAGGAAATTGAAGGGGACTTTTTATAGTTTTTCGCCAATATCTCGAAAACCGTACGTCGTAGGCGAAAAAATGTTAAGTACAAAATTTTAGCTTAATAAATTTCCTAAAGATTGAATTCAGTGAGATTTTTTTTTCAGACTAAACGTATCTGAGCTACGATTTGACACAAAAAAAAAAAAAAAAAAAAAATGAGATTTTCGATTTTGATCTCTGAAGGAGAAAAGACGTCTGAGTTTTACAGCACTACCAGACAGACCAGAACTTTTTAAATCTCAGTTTTGAAAAATTCAATAAAAATATCTCTTTTTCATAAACAAGAGACCAAACTTTTATATTCTAAAAAAGTTTGAGCTGAGTTCTTAATGAAGTGTTCTTTACACGGTTAATGTAAGCTACAAATTGGCACTTTTCCCTTTTCCATGAAAAATAAGATGCATCTTAGCTATAAAATAGGGTAACTTCGAGATAAATATTGTGAACTGACGAAATGATAATTTGCATGGAAACTTATAACTCCTGTATTGTGTAAAATATAAATTTTATCCTGACCCTTTTTACTTTTTTATACCTACTTAAAAATATTAGCATTCATCCTTTTAATTATTATAATTAGAAATTAAAAAAAAAAAATTCCTTTAAAAGAGACAGATGTTCTTTTAATTAGTGACGGTTGGCTATTATTAACTTGTTGGGAATGTTGCCTGTTTTATTATTATAAAAGTACGATTTCTATTCTTAGTTGAAAACGGAGTCGGAAAATGATATTTATTCCGAGCCGATAATAATAAACAATAATTCTATGGAATCTGCATTAGTTACAGTGTTTGAGAGAAAATAATGACGAGAAGGAAGGTCGTGAGGGACCATTATGCCTTCTTTTATAGTGGAGTGGGGAGGTCTTTTCTCCTTTATGGGGCTCGATTGGGCCTATCCACGTGCGAAATGAAAACTCAGCTTTTCCCCCGATCTTCCATCATTTTTTTTTTCTAAATACAAGTTTGAGCAATAACTTCTGTCATCACTAGTATTTGGTAGCGAAAATTTGAAATCAAAATTTTGGACGATCATTTTGAATGGACTAGGTATTGACGAATCCATTCATCCGATCTTCTTAATACTAGCATATTTGAAATCAGCTCGTCAAAATCTATAAGATGACTTATTGTTTTTTCAAAATTTAAGTCTTCATGGAAAATTGCATTTCCTAGTTTTCCGAGGACCGACATTTTTTTTATCGGGAAATCTGCTCGCTAAGGAGATCGTAGTTTTCCAAAATAATGAGAAAGCAATTTTCAAGAAAGTTTTCCGACCATTTTTAGGGCCCAAAAAGAGGAAAGTACTTTTGGGGGTGATAGTGCGGCTATCTCTTGAATGAGGAACACACTAGAATTCATGTCGGATCCCATATACTAACACGTTTTAATTTTTTTTTCTCTCTTAATTCAGAATGTTTCGTGTAAAATTTATTTCGTAATATAAACGTAATTAAATCGTATCAGTTTTTTTCTTTACGAGGCCCTTATCTGCATGCTACGCCTTAATAATATGTAATTCACCCAACAACCCTAATTTTTAAATAAGACCCCTTATGACTGGGGAGTATTATTCAATATACATAACTTTTCAGACCTTTTTTTTTTTTTTCATTTCAACCCAGACTAATGGATTCTTAAACAAGTTTTCGTACCTATCACAGAAAAACACGCTATAAACCATTTACTGCTTATTCCTCTGGGTTTAAATGTGTCGTTGGGAGTTCTCGGAAAAATCGTGATGTAAATTGTAAGTGGGTCATTCCTGTGCTACGTGGTCCATACAAGAAACGTTTAAAAAGTCCTTGAAAGATATTTTCTTTTCGTATAAGCAATAAAACTGAAAAACAACGAATAATAAAAAAAGCAATTTAACTCCGAAAAGCTGTCCCATTCTATTTGACAACAATCCAGTGTAATTATGTATGAGAAACAAAAAATATTAAAACATACTTGGTTTAGATGGATTTTCTGCTGAAATTGGTTTAGTTTTTTCATTATGGTTTTCTTCGAAAAATGGTTTACTGGACGAAATTGGTTTACTTTGGTGTATTTTTGGTTTACCAGTGGGAATTGTTTATTAGTTTCCATGACAAAATGGATTAGTCGACTTTTGGGAGGAAAAATTGGTTTAGGTACTTGGTTTAGAATTTAGATTGGTTTAGCTTTTTCATTATGGTTTTCTTCGAAAAATGGTTCACTAGAAGAAATTAGTTTACTTTGGGGTATTTTTGGTTTACTAGAGGGAATTGTTTATTGGTTTCCATGACAAAATGGTTTAGTCGACTTTTGGGAGGAAAAATTGGTTTAGGTACTTGGTTTAGAATTTAGATTGGTTTAGCTTTTTCATTATGGTTTTCTTCGAAAAATGGTTCACTAGAAGAAATTAGTTTACTTTGGGGTATTTTTGGTTTACTAGAGGGAATTGTTTATTGGTTTCCATGACAAAATGGTTTAGTCGACTTTTGGGAGGAAAAAAATTGGTTTAGGTGCTTGGTTTATTAAGATAAATTTTCTTGTATAAATGGTTTAGTTTGTTTGTTATGGATTTCGTCGTAAAATGGTTTAATTTAGGATGCATTTTTGGTTTACCAGAGGATAGGAAATTGTTTATCGGTTTCCATGACAAAATGTTTTAGTGGAGTTTTGGGAGGAAAAAAAAATTGGTTTAGGTACTTGGTTTAGATGGATTTTCTGCTGAAATTGGTTTAGTTTTTTTTAATGGTTTTCTTGGAAAAATGGTTTATTGGACGAGATTGGTTTACTTTGTTGTATTTTTGGTTTACCAGTGGGATTTGTTTTTTGGTTTCCATTAAAAAATGGTTTAGTCGACTTTTGGGAGGAAAAACAATTTGTTTGTCCATAACCAAAAATGGTTTACTCTAGTGCATATTTGGTTCACCAGAGGATAGGAAATTGTTTATTGTTGATTGGTTTCCATGACAAAATGGTTTAGTCGACTTTTGGGAGGAAAAACAATTTGTTTGTCCATAACCAAAAATGGTTTACTCTAGTGCATATTTGGTTCACCAGAGGATAGGAAATTGTTTATTGTTGATTGGTTTCCATGACAAAATGGTTTAGTCGACTTTTGGGAGAAAAAATTGGTTTAGGTACTTGGTTTAAAATTTAGATTGATTTTCTTGTAAAATTGGTTTAGCATTTTCATTATGGTTTACTAGACGAAATTGGTTTACTTCGGGGTATTTTTGTTTACTAGAGGATAGGAAAATGTTTAATGGTTTCCATGACAAAATGGTTTAGTCGACTTTTGGGAGGAAAAAATGGTTTAGTCGAGTTTTGGGAGGAAAAAAAATTGGTTTAGGTACAGTCGACTCTTGATAAATCTTATTTTTCGGTAATTCGAACTTCCAAGCCTGTCACTTAGGTAATTCGAAAAAATCCTTTGTATTTGGATACGCTCGATAATTCGAAATCTCGAACAGGGAAAACAAACGCTCTATAAATCGAAATTATTCCTTTCCAACGTTTTATAAATAGAATTTTCAAGTTTTGAGCCCTACCCCCCCCCCCCTTGTGAAAATCTGTATTGATTAACACAACGAAAAAAAAATAATAATAATAAAATAAAATAAAATAATCCGAAATAACTTTTTTTCATAACGTTCTGTAAATCGAATTTTTAGTTCCAATGTTTACATATTTGACAATTCGAATTATTTTTTTCTGCCTCTCGATATTTCGAACATGTTGTTAATTCGAAAACTCGATATTTCGAATTTTTTCTGAGGTCCCTTGGATTTCGAACTATCGAGAGTCGACTGTATAATATTAGGTTTTTACCTAAAAAGTACATAAACGGTTTTTTTTTTTTTTTTTTTTTTTTTTTTTTTTTTTTTTTTTTTTTTTTTTTGTTTCCCGTATTTATTTTCTTTTTCACAAAAAGACCTAATAAAACACCAATTAAGTCTGGAAGGAGGGAAAACTCGAGTGAAACCGCAGGGGGTCCAAATTAAGGAGCAAAAGGAAGATTTTAAAGAGGCCTTCGACGTTAAACCAGCAAAACACGTTATAAAGTTGACAAGTTTAACGACTAGCTATAAAGATGTAAATCCGTCGAGTCCAAACTTTATTAGTTTGTACCGTAATTAGTCTGGCATTATTTAGCATCCTCTTATTATTTTCCGGCTATTATCTTCAATATTTTAAACAAAATAAATAGGAAGGCGAGATGGTGCGAAGTAGTGGAATGTTTTACTATGTTTATTGTTTATCAAAATTCCACGAAAATAAGTTTTCCTCCTTCAATTATTGGAAAAAAAATTTTTTTTTTAAACGAGAAATTTTTTTTTCTTAGAAAAAGAAGAAGAAGGTAATTATAATGTAAAAGGTATTTTAATATTAGCCTGCTTATTGATCCTATAAAAAAAGTTAATTATCAAGAGCTGTCTGATGAAAACAAAGTTTGTCTTAAATTAAAAACTAGAAGAATGGGACGAAACCTTATGTTCTATTAAAAAAGGTGTCACTTTGAAGAGCGTTTCAGTTTATTTATAACGAGACAGTTAAACGTTTTTTTAGTAAGAGGAGAAAATTAATCAATCTTGCTTTAGAGTGGGCCGAAAAAGAATGCTCAAGTTAAAGAAGAAAATTAAAAGAACTTAAAGCCTAAATAATAAATCACAAAAGGTAATAACTCGCTTATTTTAGGTCGTTAATAGGCCATAGGGTACCCAAATTAATTAGAAAAAATTAAAAAAGTAGGCCATATTGACCATTTTTGAGAAGAAATGACCCTTTTCAGTGTGATTTTAAACATTTTTGGACAAAAAAATACTCTTTTCAGCGACATTTCGAACCTTTTTAAAAAGAAAGACACTTTTCAGACAGATTTTTGACACTTTTTCGACAAAAAAAGACCATATTATTCAGCCTGATTTTTAACCTTTTTCGACAATATAAGACCTTTCTCAGCCAGATTGACCCTTTATGACAGTAAATGACCTTTTTAAAACAGATTTTGACCCTTTTTCGACTAGATTTTGCCTTTTCATCAAGGTTTTGACCCTGTTTCAACAAGAAAGTACCCTTTTAAGGATCCTTTTTGCCATATTTAATAATATAAAGCCTTGGCGTCGGTACCAAAAATTAAAACTTTCATCTGGTCACCTTAGGTTGCACGATCGGATTAAAAATCATTGTTCTATTTATAATCTATATATATTGAGAGCGTGAGAGTTAAGGGTAGGAAGATGATTGGTTGGAATAATCAACGTGAACAATAGAGTTTCAGGAAAAGGCTCAAGTCTCTCGAAAGCCAATCTTGGAGAACAATTTATAACCTCGATTGAAGATAGGGTGATAGGGAGGTGCAAATAAACCCCATATACAATTTTCTTGTATATGAATAGAACAAATCGCTTCCAATTTAGCTAGAAATTGGAACAATTTTATCTTTCTTAAAAAGACATTTGAAGTTAGGGGGTGATGTGAAATGGTGGAAGGTTGAGGGGTGGGTCGAGTATGGTAGGAGAGGTGACTACTAAGATAAGAGAGTAGGGAGAGGGGATGGAGGGTTAGAAGTTGGGGAGCTTTTTATTTTGTCTTTGTGGAGAGGTCTGTAGATCCCAGAAATTTCGAGAAAGTTCAACCAATGGGGTTTCACTTCCATGTTTTAGTATGCAATTCATTAAATTCGTTAAAATTATAAAACTTTTTTTTACCAAAAAGAACTGAAACAATTTCTTATCTCTTGTTTATTAAAAGTGCCTACTTATAGAACTTTTAATGACTTACCCAACTTTATATAATTGGTAGCTTAAAGAAGGAAGTTATTCCAATACGAACGGATATACCATTACCTGTTCGAGTTCTCGAGGAAACAAAGAGAATGGAGATGGAGGCCAAATTTACCATACAAATCGTGTCCTGAGTCTAGGCCGCCCATTTCAGATATTCTTCCCACTTAAATGTGGAGAACTTACCTTTAATACGCCTTTTACTACGCTAAGCAATTCGGTCGTTACTCCATAATCGTCAAGATGTTTCCTACCACGAATATCTTTTACAAAGATAGAGAGTTTTAGTTTCGGTCAGATATTTTTAGGACAAATAAATTGTTAACAATAGTCTTCTCTTTTCCGCATTATAGGATGGTTGTAGTCAGGGGCGGACTGGGACCTTAGGGTGTGGGTGGGTTTTCAGTTAAGGGGGCGCCCGGAAGGGGGGGGGGGGATTTTAACAGAAAATTGGCTTTTAGAAAAAAATATTAGGCAAAATAGAGGTTCCCAAACTTTTTCACAGTGCGCCCCCCTTTTAAACAAATTAAATCCTCCCCCCCCCCCCAAATTATTGAATGTTAACTTTGAGGTTTTTTGATGAAATTTGGGGTTTAAAATGTTGATTTTAACGGTTTTTGACAAAAGAAATTTCACTTAAAACGTTGATTTTGAGATTTTTTGACAAAAATAATTCCTCTTATAATCATGATTTTGAGGTTTTTGACAAAAAAATTGTCAATTTAAAGTTGATTTTGAGGTTTTTTTGACGAAAATTATGCATCACAAATGTTGATTTCGAGGTTTTTTGTCGAAAATTTGGCTTTATAAATGTAAGTTGATTTTGAGGTTTTTGGACGAAAATTAGGCATCATAAATGTTGATTTCGAGGTTTTTTGACCAAAATTAGGCTTTAAAAGTGTTGATTTTGAGGTTTTTGGACGAAAATTAGGCATCATAAATGTTGATTTCGAGGTTTTTTGACCAAAATTAGGCTTTAAAAATGTTGATTTCCTTGTTTTTGGACGAAAAAAATTGCACTTAAAACGTTCATTTTGAGATTTTTTGACAAAAATTGGTGTTACAACCATGATTTGGAGATTTTGACGAAAAATTGTCAATTTAAAGTTGATTTTGAGGTTTTTTGACGAAAATTAGGCAATTATAAATGTTGATTTTGAGGGGTTTTTTGTTTTTGTTTTTTGACGAAAATTTAGCTTTTGAAATGTTGATTTTGAGGTTTTTGGACGAAAATTAGGCATCTTAAATGTTGATTTCGAGGTTTTTTGACCAAAATTAGGCTTTAAAAATGTTGATTTTGAGGTTTTTGACGAATTTTTGGGGATATTTGCACACACAAAAAAAAATCTTGAGCTTTCTCACACCCCCCCTGGGGACAGCTTACGCCCCCCCAGTTTGGGAGCCACTGAGGAAAAATAACGCAAAAAAAAAAAAAAAAAATTAAAAAAAAAAAAAAAACTGACCCGGGGGGGCGCCGCGCCGCCTCTACGTATTCACGGGGGGGGGGGGGGGGTTCTGTCCCCCCCCGGGCCAGTCCGCCCCTGGTTGTAGTTAGAATGAGATTATGACGAGTTGCTTCTAGGACCGGTTGTTTTTAGGAAGTAAGGTCCGTACCTACATCCGTTTTATTTATGTTATGAAGACCACCAGAAAACCAAATTGATTAATTAGTCACAATTTTTAGTCGATCGAATTTTTTAAAATTGATTTAAAAACTAAGCAAAAGTTTTTGTTACACTTGCTAAAGGAACCTTGAAGTTGGAGTCAAGTTTATCGATGACATTTTATCTTGAAAACGGTGACGTTGAGTGAAATTCCAACGTTTTTTTGTGTTGACAGTTAATTCCTTTCCTGCCCACTTGTTCTCAAACCCCCCACCATTCTCTCTAAAAAAAAAAAAAAAAGGACTACCTTTTAATTTCCCTTTTCTTAAACTATTTTTGTTTTTTCAATTTAATTTATTTTCGCTTTTATCTACCAGCTGAAATTCACAAGCCCAAAAGTTCAATATCGTTGATAACTATTAAGTCAATACCTATTGTAGGTGTAAAGTGCGATATTAAAAAAGTTTAACGACGCCGACTCGTGGGTTATTGTCTGGGAAATCCATAAACATGGACGTTGTTCGAAATAAAAAAATGCCTCCCGACATTTTATTTTGGAAACAAAGGCCTCTTTTATTACGTCTTGAATATTATCATCTAAAACTTTGGTATTTGACGTGACGGAGTTTTTCGGCATAAAAATAATGGAGTCGTCAAAGAGAATTAAATTTTTATAGGGAATGCAGCGGAGGCACTAGCCGGATAAATAAGCTCACAAACTTTTAAAAACATCGCCTTTAGTCTCTGTATAACGACCTTAAAATTAAGATTGCCAAAGTGTTTTAAGAGGAAATTTTTGTTTCAGGTATGTGATCGAAGATTTTTTTTTTTTTTTTTTCGTTGTATATTCATATTCAATATTGACCGGCCACCAGTTATCATGTAAGAAAAGAAAACGTATTTAGTAAAACTTCGTTATAACGCTCTTCTGGGGACCAAGTAAAAGGAGCCCTATAAGCGCGAAAACATTTACAAAAAAAAAAAAAAAAAAAAAAAAAAAAAAATTAAATTGAAAAATGTACATGCTTTACAATTGTCCGGAGTGTACATAGAAGGACTGATGTTTTTTGAATCCACGAAATATTTTGGTTCAAATTCGTCTATTTGAACTCCAGTAACGCTATTCTTTCTTTATCGAGAATTATCTCATTTTAATTAGATAACGTTCACTCCTCTGCGTGAGGTAAAAAAAAAAACGACTTAGGAATTCGTGGAAACATATTGTATAGGTTTGTTTACTTAAAGTCATTGACTCTGCACTTTCTGAGAATCCATCATGAGAAAGCATCTTTTATCTTAATTGGTTTTTGAAAAATTGCACTCGACATCACTTTTTTTTTGTCTAATCCGATACCAAGAAATGTCAAAATGCTAAGAAAAAAAAATTCTTCCATTGAAGAGCTATTAACGGGATATTGAAGCGTTAAAACGAACCACCCACAGGGATCGGGACAAGGAAAAAAGAGCGTTACAACCGGGAGCGTTATAACGAAGTTTTACTTAAGGGATGGGATATCGATATCGATACATCGGAAATATCGATATCAGACCTTCGATATTCGATATTTTAGATATCGATATTGTTAGTCCTATATTTCCGATATATCGATACCATAGAACAAAATATCAATATCGGTTTTTTTTTTTTTTTTTTTTTTTTTTTTTTAGACTTGAGGAGTATGTTGCACATAAAATGTCCTGTCAATGATTATTAGAATTATTATTACATCATGTTTTTGGGTCACTGGACAGTCGCCACTCCGCAGTTCGCCCGTGGGTAGTAAGGGGAACTTTTCATATTGTTGACTGTTGTACTTTATTCATAGAATTTTATATTATGAAAGATGTAAAATTATCTCAAAATTAGTTCTTTTATTAATTTACTTTCTTTTTGTTTATTTCATTTATTAGAGTTGTAAAATTATGTTTTGAAGTTTGAATTTTTTTAAAATTTATTATTATTATTATTATTATTATTTGTCACAGCGCATACAGGGTGGCACCTCAACAAGAAACAGGAAAAAAAAATATTGATTTTGAAATTTTAGCGGATTTCCGCAGGTGATTAGGGTAGACCTCACAGAGGCTTAATTCCTATTTATTTAAATACATATTTATTTATTGCTTTTGTAAGTAAAAATTTTGAAAAGAAGCATTTTTTGAGTAGGTAGTGTCAGGGGCGGACTGGGACCTTAGGGTGTGGGTGGGTTTTCAGTTAAGGGGGCGCAGAAAATTTTGACAGAAAATTGGCTCTTAGAAAAATATATTCAGGAAAAACAGAGGTTCCCAAAAATTTTCACAGAGCGCCCCCCTTTTAAACAAATTAAAAACTTTGATCCCTCGCCCCCTAAAGTTTTGAATGTTAACTTTGAGGTTTTTGACAAAAGAAATTGCACTTAAAACGTTGATTTTGAGATTTTTTGACAAAAAAAAAATTTGCTCTTATAACCATGATTGGAGGTTTTTGACAAAAAAAAATTGCCAATTTAAAGTTGATTTTGAGGGTTTTTTGACAAAAATTAAGTATTTGTAAATGTTGATTTTGAGGTTTTTGACGAAAATTTGGCTTTATAAATGTTGAATATGAGGTGTTTGGACGAAAATTAGGCATCATAAATGTTGATTTCGAGGGTTTTTTTAACCAAAATTTGGCTTTAAAAATGTCGATTTTGAGATTTTTCACGAAAATTTGGCTTTATAAATGTTGATTTTGAGGTTTTTTTTTTTTACGAAAATTAGGCTTTAAAAATGTTGATTTTGAGGTTTTTGAAGAAAATATGGGACGTTGATTTCGAGGTGACTGTGGGGGGGTCTGTCCACCCCCCCCCCCCCCGGGGGCCAGTCCGCCCCTGGGTAGTGTCAAAAATGGCAAAAGAAGCATGTGTATTACTTTTTTCTTTTAAACCGAGTATACTAATTAAACTTCATTAATATTGCTTTGCGATAACGGATGAAAAGGACTCACCTTTTTAAGTTCGGCGCAGTTTCAGACGTTCCTTTTTATAAACTCGATTGTTCGATTCGCGTTTACAATATTTTAAACTTTCAAACTCAAATTCGGTTCGGTTCACAAATTTTTGACCTTCAAATTCGATCAAGTAAAATAAAATGAAAAGTTTGATCATTTCAAACTCGCCGGAGACGAGAGCGTCCTTTCCGAAACTACCGCCTTTCGGCCTCGTCCTCCACTGCCGACCCAATCGAACTCCAGAATATTCCATAAATCGAATTGATATTTTAAATTTACTCCTATTAAAATAATTGCGTTTAACAAATATAATTTATAATTTAATTTTAAATAATAATTTCTTGTGATCCTAATGCCATCTGTGGCTCAAAAATGAACATGATATGGGAGGGAAAATTCAAAATAGTATTGAAGTTCGCTTCACGGATATCGATATATCGCCGATATCGATATTATAAAGCCGATATTATAGTGATATCGATATCACTATTCCGATATTGATATAGATAGCAAAATCGATATCCTCTAATCGATATCCCATCCCTATAATTTACTTCAATTATATTGATGATTGATTATTTATTAAGAATTCATATTCAATGATGACAGAGTTGGGCAAAATTTTATTTACAATTACGCATACTTCACTTTTTTAGAGATACGATTACAATCAATTCGTATTCGTAGATAATGATACGAATTTTTTCGTATTCATACATATTAGTACGAATTTATTTTTATTTACTAATCTCCACTAAGGCCTATTTACTCTTACTAAGGCCAAAAAAACTGTTTTTATTTCACCGAAAAAAGACCATCCCTCGATAACTCCAAAACAACTATAAAAATTGGTCGATGACAAAAATTCTCAAATTGGTCATAAAAAATTTACTAATCTTTCTGCGAAAGTGAACGTCTCCGGGTGTTTACGTGACATTTTGTTTTTTTGTCTGTGACGTAAATAAGGTTTGTACGGAGATCGTTTACCTTAAATTTTATATCTGGAGGAGAGAAAATGGCCCGGTGTCTTATCGAGGGAGGTGTTCTAAAATTTTTATGCTTCGGCCCACACAACATCGGAATTGGTGAGCGAAGGGGCTACATTCTAGGGATAAATCTTTTAAGTTTTTTTTTTCTTCTTTTGCTGACCTCTTTCCTCGCACTCCACAAATGGAGCTTCTAGCTTTTTCATCTATACCGGAGTTTTTTTCCTTTTCTTCTAGCTTTATTGCTCACTGTAGGTAGTATTGCTCCTTAAATTTTCTGAGAATACAGAATGTCCATTCTTTCTAAGTAGGGGTCAGAGGTTGGGGTTTATGGATACATTTCTATGCGATTTCTTTGTCTGTTGAAGATATTGTGCGATGAGTCGAGAAAGAACGATCGCTCTCCTGAAATCTCGGTTTATCAGTTAGTGGGTCATTTTGTTGAAATTATTGTGATTTGGCTGCATTAAAGTTTAAATATTTTTGGTATCAAAATCAGTAATTTAGTTAAAAGATAAAAAAAACACGGAATATTGAATAATCTTGAACTGATCGTAAGCCCGAAGAAGTACAAATCTGTGTTAGAAGAATCGTTTGAAGTGAATTCTGACGGATGGAAGGAATGATGGTAGGGGGTGATCGGATGGGGGGGGGGGGCTTGGAATTATTCATGAATTCCACTTCAGTTTTGTTACTTGCAAATGAACGCTTACAACTTTCTTAAGATCTCAGTTGAAGCCGAAAAGGTATACCTACTATAAGCTCCTTCTGAAGAGTCAAACGTCTTCTAAATTATTATGTAAGCAGATTCCTAAACGAATATAAATCTCCCTCCGTTTACATCAGCCTAAATGTGCACAGATATCAAGTGAAGTTGAAAATTGTTCTGAATTTTGGAAGAAAAGCTCATCCCATAACTCCATTAATAAGTTGTACTCTCTTCGCCCATTAAATTTTATTCGCTTTTTACTTTGATTATAGTGGATTTTCGTGTTTTTGGTAAGTGAGAAATGAGTGGTTTAAGGATGGGGAAGTTTGTATGGATCCTTGACTGCGGGGTGTCAGTTGATGCACTGCCAAAGGGGAGGGTGTGACGGAAGTCCAGTTCGTATGCGGTACACACTAAGCTCTCCATCGATTTCTTCCCTCTCGACAATCTGCTTTCAAACAAAATCTGGAAAAACCAAGAAAAACCGATTTCAGACCAACAAACTGCAAACTTCATTATCGCGAAAAGATAAGTTTTTCTTCGATTTCGACAAAATAAAGAAGTATGGAGGCGTATCGCGAGCTGATGCTTTTATCAGGACCACTATTCTAGTTTAAGATCACCGAAAGGACCTAGGTTTTCATAAGAATTGAATATGAGGGTACCTACTCTCAAATCGTTTGTGAAATCACGGTTTCTCAGCAACCTGTCCAGGGGCGGACTGGCCCGGGAGGGGCGGGTGAACAGAACCCCCCCCCCGTGAATACGTAGAGGCGGTGCCCCCCCCCGTGAATACGTAGATGCGGTGCCCCCCCCCCCCCGTGAATACGTAGAGGCGGTGCGCCCCCCCCCCCGTGAATACGTAGAGGCGGTGCCCCCCCCCCCGGGTCAGTTTTTTTTTTGGCGTTATTTTTCCTCAGTGGCTCCCAAACTGGGGGGCGTAAGCTGTCCCCAGGGAGGGGTGTGGGAAAGCTCAAGATTTTTTTTTTTTTTTTTGCAAATATCCCCAAAAATCTCAAAATCAGCATTTTTAAAGCCTAATTTTGGTCAAAAAACCTTGAAATCAACATTTATGAAGCCTAATTTTCGTCCAAAAACCTCGAAATCAAAATTTAAAAAGCCAAATTTTCGTCAAAAACCTCAAAATCAACATATTTAAAGCTTAATTTGGTCAAAAAACCTCGAAATCAACATTTATGAAGCCTAATTTTCGTCCAAAAACCTCAAAATCAACATTTAAAAAGCCTAATTTTGGTCAAAAAAACCCTCGAAATCAACATGTAAGATGCCTAATTTACGTCCAAAAACATCAAAATCAACATTTTAAAAGCTAAATTTTCGTCAAAAAACAAAAAAAAAATCCCCTCAAAATCAACATTTATAAAGTGCAATTTTTTTCGTCCAAAAACCTCGAAATCAACATTTTTAAAGCCTAATTTTGGTCAAAAAACCTCGAAATCAACATTTGTGTTACCTAATTTTCGTCCAAAAACCTCATATTCAACTTACATTTATAAAGCCAAATTTTCGACAAAAAACCTCGAAATCAACATTTGTGATGCCTAATTTTCGTCAAAAAACCTCAAAATCAACTTTAAATTGACAATTTTTTGTCAAAAACCTCAAAATCATGATTATAAGAGGAAATATTTTTGTCAAAAAATCTCAAAATCAACGTTTTAAATGAAATTTCTTTTGTCAAAAACTGTTAAAATCAACATTTTAAACCCCAAATTTCATCCAAAAACCTCAAAGTTAAAATTAAAAACTTTGGGGGGGGGGGACAAAGGTTTTAATTTGTTTAAAAGGGGGGCGCTACTGTGAAAAAGTTTGGGAACCTCTGTTTTTGCCAAATATATTTTTCTAAAAGCCAATTTTCTGTTAAAATTTTTTGCCCTCCCCCCCCCACCATCCGGGCGCCCCCTTAACTGAAAACCCACCCACACCCTAAGGTTCCAGTCCGCCTCTGAACCTGTCTGATTTGAAAGTTTGTAGAATTTTATTTTTAATTAATGAAATATTTTAAAATTTATTATAAAGGATGACCAAACTGGCATCGTGGACGAGCGGATTTAGGCATGCGACCTTTATGGACGCTCAAGGTCACGGAGTCAGGCTTGTATTACCGACAACCGGATCGAACCGAACAGGTCTTCCGGTATCCCTACTCGCAAATGAGCCTATAAAATAACTTGGATTTGCGTTTACCGCCCCCTATTTAATATAATAAATAATAATGGATGACCAGTACAAGAATATTGCTTACGTGACTATCGATTTCGATGTCTAAAATACGTACAATAGGTATAGAAGAGTGTACGGAGGTGTAATAAATCCAGATTGTACAAGAGTGGGGAAAGTAAGGGAGGGCATCGAGTGAGTTTATGAGCGGGTAGTGAGGAATAATCTGACGGGTCATTTGTCATCGGCTAGATATCCAAGAGAAATTGGCATATCCCAGTCCGTCCCCTCCTTCCGTTTCCCCCCGTCCTTATTACATTCTCGTGTTCCTCGCATATCACTTTTTCCAAGCTAAAAAAAAAAAACTAAAAATAAATTAGTAATAAAAAGAGGTGGTAAATTTTGAAATTTTCCCGATGGATAGGCAGGATCGAACGGTGAAACTTGGTTTACGAAAAGCGTGGGAAGGTAGGTCGAGCTATGATTAGATTTCGGTCTCAGTCTCGGGGATATTTACGATTTACGCCAACCGAGCGAGACGTTTTTATGCCGGACTCCCTTCCCTTTCGAGAAATTACTATCCATTGAACCCCCTTCCATCTCGGCAACGTTGCTCATAACTAAAGCGAATCCATGTGAAAAAAAAAGGGAAGTTTTCACTCAACGTTTTTCTAACCAACGTGCCAATCAAAATTTAAAAAAAAAAAGTATTTCCCCATTTCATCACTGTGGGCGGTTGTATTAGTTTAGTCCAATATCACAATACTTTTTAAAAACATGACGTTTTTGTATGTTCCCCCAAGTGGACACGGAAACCAATTAAATTTTTCTTGTCGAACAGCACAGGCGGATTCAAAACGATATCAATGGATTTCAAAAGCAATAAAAAAAAATTAGTCGAATGTGCATGTGCGCTATAGAAACCAATCAATTCAGTTTGGTCTATCGTTATTTTATAACTTTTTTCCCGTTCTATCACTTCAAACATTCCATCCCGACTACAATAATTCATTATGTTCCTTTGATTAATTTGGATAGCTTTTATGGGTTTAGCGGCTTTCCCCCTCTCACAAGAATCACCAGTTTTATATTTTGATATCCAGTGTTATAGCGAAGGAGGAAAAAAATAATTTTCAGATGGAGATTTTTGCATTCCCAGGGGCCGCTGTCAAAGAACTGCTTTTACAGAGCATACATTAAGAATTTTACGTGTCTACATTATAAGTGTTGTTGTTGCTCCTCTCTTGACCCTGTTTGATATCGTCGGAGCATTCTTTGGAGAGGTCTTTTTAAAAGAACCTACAATAATGGAGTATGCATTTAATAGGCTGAGTGGTTTTGGATAAGAAGAGGGTTTGAAGGGGGCCTAACCCTTCCACCCCCCATCCACTATCATCCCCTGTGGTCGTTCAAAGCGTAATATAATTTACATACGTAATGATGTGCGAGCTTCACTTTAGGACCGCCCTTTCTTGTACGCCGACGATCCTAACTAGTTTGCTTATGTTGGAGGGTGAAAATCTTCTTCACAACACACTCTACCCATCCCACAACCACCATTCCTCTCCCGCGAGTGTATTTAATGTCTAAATAACTGACCCTAAACTGTTTACTCTGGTCTCGTTTAATTCTTGAACGAGCATAAAGGAATTGACTTTTTTTTTATTCTCGTTTATTTTCTTCTTTTATACTTTTCTGGTTTATAGAGTTTTTTTCACAAGTAGGTCGACTAGATAGTACGGGAGTTTTTTAATTTGGAAAAAAATATGTTACCTTCCTACATAATAATAATATTATGTAATACAATAATAGCAATTATGACGACAATGGCGATAATGACGACCATTTTGACCTCAGTACTGCCAATTTAATATTGCTTAATTTTCGGTTTGAAATTAGGTATTGATAAACATAAAAATGTAAGTTAATCAGGCATAATTAATATTGGATGTCATCGAATCTTTAAAGCTGTTCCGTAGGGTGTGAGGGAATCAGTGAATATGCTTCTCCGACCGCGTTGAACAAGGTGAAAGACCCTCTCAACCAAGTCCCTCGATCCATATTTCCTCCTACATTTTGATGGTCTGCAGAGAGCAAAGATTCCTACTCAGCAGATACTATATTTATAGCTTTTCAACAACTCAGTGGTTAATGAAAATGATATGTACCTACCTATGTTCTCGTATTCACAAATCAATTCAAAAGTGGTTTTCAAAGGTGGTTTTCTATTAAAATCTCAATTTTGAGGAAGGCGGAACGCTGCCTCGTTCCTAGCACCAACCTCCTAAGGCCCTCCCTTGCTGCTGGCGCTTCCTTGTTTCTAGATTGTTGGAAAAATAAATTGTTTATAATTTTTACTTTCTCAAAAATTTTAACTTAACAAGTGTTAAAAGAATAAATCAGATGCTGTGAGAGCTGGAAGATCTGTAATTAGATGTCTAGGGATGACGTTTATCTGGAAGCCTACGATTCCCCTCCCGCTTTGCCAGTCCAAAGTGCAACTTTTTTCTCTACCTGGCCTCTTGACAACATTTTTTATCCTTCACTTTTTTTAAATTTCTTTTTTGCACTATCTTTCACACTATTCCTAAAAATATCTACTTGAACACTCTTGGGCTTTTTATCAAATCACGTTTTCCCAACTACTTAAATATTCAGTTTATAAAAACCATCCAGGGTTTGCTCCTATGCGAAGAAAATCCATTCCACAGTTCCTGGTTTGGGATACTATGGCCAGGCATGGCCAAAGAAGCCTTGGCCCCCAACTACCTTTAGAGGCCAAAAGAGGCGAAAAAGCGTTTTCAAGACGAGAGTGCTGGAGAAACTTGAATTGTTTTAAATGAAAGAAATTGTTTAATTCCTAATTACCAATTATCTTGCTCTTAAAAAGTCAAAGGTAACGTACTTGTTTTTAACATATCAATTAAGTTCTATTATCTCAATTCGAATGATGGTGCTTGGCTAAAAGAATTAGAGTTAGGCCATTAAGACACCCCTAAGAAGAGCTATAATGAATCCTCGGCTGTGTCAAGACAAAATCCAATTTGTTGGATTATCGTTATAGAGGAAAAAGGTTTAAACTATACCCTTCTCAGTCGTTTTACACTTTTATTTCTTTCAACATAAAGATCGTTGAATTGACAAAATTCTCTGCTGTTTAATGTAAAGGGATCAATAGAATGGGTGATGCTTGAGTAATTGAATAATTAACTTATTGTTGAACGCTTCTCTATATTCGAGCGGTCAGCCTTTTATTAACTAAAACCTTTTTCCGCCTCAAACAAATAACAAACCTTTTCAAATACAAATAAATCATTCATTCCATTTTTTATT
The DNA here is from genome assembly GCA_018703685.1 of Orius laevigatus. Classification (NCBI taxonomy): domain Eukaryota; kingdom Metazoa; phylum Arthropoda; class Insecta; order Hemiptera; family Anthocoridae; genus Orius; species Orius laevigatus. The sequence continues at coordinate 4,454 of JAGWEN010001479.1, read as the reverse complement.
TTCCTCATTTCCCTTCAGTGATTAAATATGTCATTACTTATGTTAGCAAGAATGTGAAACGCTGTCATACTATGGCAGCTGTCATTTTGTCATATGGAAAGACGTAGGTATGGATTTTTAAAAAACTTTTTTTTTTTCTTTTTTTTTTTACAATCGAGAGTTGAGGAAAAATGTTTATAAACATAAAAAATCATATTTTGAACCTATGATGTTGGTACTAAATAAGAAAGCACCTAAATAAAGGCTTTCTTGTATGAGAACATTAATCAAATATTGAAATATAGGAGGTATTACACATGTTAATGATATACACTTACTTTTGGAATCCTACATTATGCTAAATTTTCATAAATCTGTCTGTCAGATCAATATCCCGAAATAGAAACACCTAATTGCTACTTTCAAAAACTCGCTATCAAAATATTTATATTTTATAACTTTCTAAGGAGGTTATCTACAACTGGAAGTTTAACATCACAAGTTCCTATTATTTTACAAAATATAATTGCAGGTGAATTCTCCTTTTTTTTTATGTTTCATGAGCGGGATGACCCCTCGCGTCGGCTTGGTATCTGCCAGTTGGCAGACTATGGAAATTCAAGATTTATTTTAAACCATCTGACAAAACATTCGAGTAAACCTAGCGTATGATAACTGTTCCCCTTTGTTTTTTTCCGCGAAAACGTGCGTTTTAACGTTCACGATAAAAAATATAGTTGAGAATATTTAGTTTATTTTGGAGAGAAATGTTAAAGTTATCATTTCAGTATCCATAGTACAGTGGAGTCCGCTTATTGGCTATACGCTTACTAGGAATATCCGCATATTAGAATTAAAACACTCAGGTACAGGGATCAGCAAAATAAAAGGTTTTTGCCCGCTTATTAACAATGAATATCCGGTTAAAGGTATCAAGATTCAAGTGTGAACGCCAGATGTTTCGAGAGACGAGAATCACGATTTATTACAGTTGGGTCCAAAGTTCAACACCCAGGATGAAATTTCTTTTCAACAGAATAAAAAAACAACCCCAGGAGGTCCCCAGGACATGAAAATGGGTGACGAACTTTGGACTCCAGTCTCCACTGTATTAATTTTGTGAACAAACAAAAGAGAATGATTATCTTTTTTTTCTCTCTTTCTCTTTTACAAGTTCGAACGGAATATTAAGTCGATTTTTTTTAATTGTAGGTATGCACCTATGTATATACACATGTATTTTATTTGGTAGATTTTATTTTAAATCACTTCATTAAAAATCGTTTATGTCAGACTATTCCCCCTCTCCCCCACAATACCGAAATCCGTTTATTAGAATCGTCCGGTTATTAGGTTCAAAGTACGGTCTGCCCAACGTGATGCTAATAAGCGGATTCAACATAGTGAAAGATTTTTGCCCCTAAAGCTATTGGAGACTAGAGTTGGAATCATTTCTTTAGATAAAATCAATCAGCGGACCACTAAGGAGTCTCACAGGGAAAAACCACCGATCTTGTACCATATACATGGTAGGGCTTTAGAAGGTTGCGGCTAGGAACGCCCAGCAGTCTTCCTCGCCAGAAAAAAAACCGTTATTTTGAGAATTTAAAAAAAAAAATCTTATTAAGCAGTTTAAGATATACCTTCGTGGATTAATCCTCCCGGTGTATTTTTTACTTTTAAACTGTTTAGGTAAAGACAATATTTGGAAATAAACAAGGCTTAAAATTAGAGCGGGCTAAGATTACACGGATTGTTAGCAGAGCGCTCGGCTCGCGTGATCACCGCCCACCCTATAAAATAGGTAAAAGACCAAATATAACAATATCTCGATAGGAAAACAAACTGAGCCTTGTCATGTCATAAAAACGCAAAATGCCATTCAAAAAAACAACTTTAGTGCTTCCTTTGAACTCCAGACCTTTTGAAAATCTTAACATTTTGTTATTTTTAGTTTTAGTTTTGATTTTACAAAGAAAACAGAAACAGGATCTTGAAAAGGGCGAAAATAAACCGATTAAAAAGTTTTTAAAAAAGGAAAACAGATTTTGAATTTTACCAATTTTCTAAGGGAAAGGTTGAAAAAAAAAACTTTTTTTCTTGTTAAACGTTATTATTTTCTTCGTAATTACAATGAGAGGATGAAGCCAGTTAGGCGAGGATGACGATAAAGGGCCTAATTACGAGTGTGACGAGTTAAATTGAAATTATAAATTAAAATTGGAGTCGTTTAATAGAGAGAAGATTGCCTTTTAAGAGAGTTAGAGGGCGAGGGAGGTCGAGAAGGTAGGAAAGGGGAGCCAGAAAGGGAGCCGAAAGCGAGCCGACACTCCGGGAGTCCACAACTTCTCAACAACAAACATAAAGGTCCAAAAGTTTCATGATTTAGTCCTGGCTGCTCAGTTCGAGCTAGCTTGTTTTTCAGCCACTTTCCCCTCTCACCGACATCAATTCGAAACAGCCGATCATGTGCAAAATCGTTTCGCACCCAAAATCCTAGGGGGCAAAATCGTTCACTTTTTTCATGTATGTGCATTTAAAGTCAGGTTTATTATTTAAGGCAACGTTTCTTGAATATCTAGACTTGTGTAAAACCGGAATTTTTTTTTTAAGCTTTCCAAAGAAGTGATTTTTGTCGGGAAAAAACACTTATGGAGCGAATTCGAAGCCAAGATTACGGACGTTCCTTGGAAATGTCAGTTCTTCGCGGTTGTCACTCGTCATTTCTTCCATTGCCTTTGCTGTCGCATTATCTTTAGGGACACTTCTCTGGGTTAAGACCGATATTGACGATATTAGACTCGAGATTCGTTTTAGGGCTCAGATCAAATACATTTATGAGTCATATTGAAAGGTCTTTTATTTTTAGTTTCCTATAAAATAAACGTTATATAAATAAATAAATTGCAATTTCTTCGTACGTTTCCGAATTATCTGCAAAGGGATAGTTTCTCTCATTTATAAACGGGCATTACTTTAATTACGAGAGTCAATCAATCATCCTTATCTTGTAGGCGACTTATCTTGGGCTCCTACTGGAAATCCTCACCGCCTCACCTCCTTCCCACGGCACAACCCACCTCATGGGCCCGCTTCGTCCCCAACTCGCTAATAACCTCCCTCTTACCAAACCGGACTCCAGAGGCTAACCACTTCTCCGACGCGACGTTTCCTCAGATTAGTCACTTTTAAGTCGCTCATCTGTCAACTTTGTTACGCTGTACTTAAATATAATTAAATGAAAATTAGTGTTTCTTAGGACGTGTTTTTCCAACTGGAGCACACATTTTATCTGACATTTTCAGTGATTTACCATTCAAAAAACCCCTCTTTTTTTTCCCTTTCAAAATCAGGTTTTGCAGGTGAACTGCTCTAATCGAAGGGATAGATATTCCCGTATCCGTACTCAAAAAACGGGTAGATCCTCCCAGTTTCCGTACTAGTAAAATGGGTACTCAATCCATTTTTAGGGACATTAAATTTTCGGATTATTTTTATTTTATGCGGACATTTCATTTTCGGTGATTTCGAAGTTTTGTGGACATTACATAGAAGATTAAAAGCAGGTATAAGGATTTGCGGAGTTTACTACCGCCTCTTTCTGTACATAAAAATTAAATGCTGACCTTTTTTTAAATTTTTTTGATATAAGCTCAATTCAACTGTGAGAATTTACTCAAGCAAATTGGCTTCTTAAGGGATTAAAGGGGGATTGTGCTCAGCTCGATGCCTTACTGAGGAGACCTTACTTATTTATGACGCCTCCTATTTAATTGTACGAAACTCACGTGTGAACATCTCTTCCCTAAGCTCGATGGGTGTTAATCCACTCCATTACACTTCCTGTATCAAACCTAGTGTTATCCCCTTTCGTTAATGGCACTACAGTTTATTGGGGTTTGCTAAATAACTAAAATCCTCTATATTTGTATGCTTGCGATTAAATCCTACTAGGATTGATAAATCAATACAAGTCACTTTTAGTAAACGTGAATAATAGTAAATTTTTGTGATACCTGGACCATCTGGATGACTGATAGTTGGGTTGGGTTACGCCTCCTACATATCGATCTTATAGCAGGTTCATTCCTTTATAAATTCGCTTCGAAAAGAAAGAGGCGCTTAAAAGGTTGTTGATAAAATTTCAGTTTGGAAAGCGAGAGAGGAGAATTTTGTAGGAAGAAAGCGTGAAACTTTAAGTGCCTCCGATTCGGTCTCAAATATATACCTTTATTAAGCCCCAGGTTTTAACACACGTTCAACCCTCTCTCTGCCCATTCCTTCCATTCCTAACAGCATCCCCCAGCTTCCTATTAAAACGAAAGTCGATTTTACCAGGGTACTTTCACCCGCTTTAATTTAACAATTAGTTTAAAACGATCATAAAAAAAGCTCACTGAATTTCTAAAAAAAAAAATGAACTCGCGTGTTTAACACTGATATACCCTCACCGTTTAGCCAGCTGTAATAGTCTA
>JAGWEN010001478.1:0-26666 GCA_018703685.1 Orius laevigatus | reverse complement strand
GACACCAGGGGCCTTGTAGCTTCATTTTTGATCCTTTTTGGACACTAGGGGCCCTTGTAGCTTCATTTTTGATACTTTTTGGACACCAGGGGCTCCTTTAGCTCCATTATTGATCTTTTTTGGACAAAAAGGGGCCCTTTTAACCAGATTTGGTTCCTTTACTACGAAAAGGCCCCTTTTTAGGTAGATTTTTGATCCTTTTTATACACTTGGGGCCCTTTTAGCTTGATTTCTGGTCACTAGGGGCCCTTTTTAGCTTGATTTTTGATCCTTTTTGGACACGAGGAGCCCTTTTATTGATTTTTTATCCTTTTTGTACAATAGGGGCACTTTTAACTTAGTTTTTGATCCGTTTTGGACACTAAGGGCCCTTTTTAGCATGATTTTTGATCTTTTTTGGACCCTAGGGGCCCTTTTAACTTGATTTTTGATTCTTTTTTGGACATTAGGGGCCCTGGTAGCTTGATTTTTGATCTTTTTTGGACACTACTGGCCCTTTTTAGCTTAATTTTTGATCCTTTTTGGAGACAAGGGGCCCTTTTTAGCTTGATTTTTGATCCTGAAGAATCATTTTTCTTAACTTTGAAAAAGAGATCCTTTTTCGAGTGACCCAGGGTTCCCTAGCTAATTAATTTTAAAAAAGCTTATTGATATTGGCAGTATGGAGAGGATGTTAAAAGATGACGATCAAATTGACGAATTACAAGTTCAGCTGCCAATCCACAATCTGTTACCGACAGATACAAGCTAATAAATCTCGATATGAGCGTAAAATGTTATTCGACGTCTACTCAATCATTTCCCCTTTCTTTCTCGAAAGATTTAACACATTTGTACCGTAGTCCAGGAGATACATATAGGGTTTGAAATTAATTAAGGTGCACTATATTGTTTAGGACAATAAGGGTATTCAAAATATAAGTCTGTTGTACCCCCTTCTTCTATGCTGAAAAAACCGGACAATTTTTTTTTTCTGTTTTTGATCTTTATCGCCAAAACAATGCATTTTAGCGACTTCACCACGAAGTGAAAAAAGAAAGATTATTAATTTCTGCGTCTAATGAGCTTTCGAAAGCCAAATCGGTCCAGCCGTTCAGGAGATATCAATGTTCAAAAGAGACATAAATGTTCAAGTAGTAAAGTGAGCAGTTTGATCAAAAACCGGCCCTAAAAAGGGTCATTTTTGAACATCGATATCTCCTGAACGGCTGAACCGATTTTGGCTTTCGAAAGCTCATTAGACGCAGAATTAATAATCGTTCTTTTTTGCACTTGGTGATTAAGTCGCTAAATGCATTGTTTTCGCGCTAGAGACGAAAAAACTGAAAAAAGTTCCATATTTGGCCGGTTTTTTCAGAATGACAGAAGGGGGGTCCTGCAAACTTGGATTTAGAATATATGGTCCTAAACGAGTGCACCTTTTGCAATTCTGCTGAAACTTTATTTATGTTTTACCATGAGGGATTCTTCGACTCAGGTAGCTCGGAGATGTTTCTCGGAATTATTATTTCGAGCATGGTATAAATTTGAAATACTTAGGACAATCGGAGGTCCGGAGGCGTAGGGCGAGCCGTGATAAACGTTACGCTCCCTGAAAATAAATCAAGAATAAAAGCTAAATCCGAGGCGGTCGAGGGAAAGCGACCAAACAAAATAGAAATTTAAACCCCCTTCCATCGCACGTCGTCCTTTTTGCTCCACCATCTCCAAGCGAAACCTCCTCCCACCGCCTCCACAATAATGGGAATACTCCGGCCACTTTCTAAACAAGGCATGAGGAAAAAGAACAAAAAGGTGACAACAAAGCATAAAAGATTATTTTTTGACTTTTTTTTTTATTTATGAAATTCTTTGAGATTATAAAATGCTTTCCTTCCGTGGTGACGTACTCGGAAAAAAACAGAGATTTTAACAAACATGGCTGCCAGGTCTAAAATGAACTTCTGGAAGGCAATTAGCAACTAAAGCAAAAAAATTTTATTGTCCTTAATTAAAGACGGGAACAAATAAAGCACAATGCCGTTTGAATTTTTTCTCTACGATGAAAAATAGATTTTTAATGATTTTTTGAAATAATGGAAATTTGACGCTTTGATACCACGCTGATAACAGGAAAATCCTCCTACGTCATAGCACTACAAGCTATTGAGACCGCATCATTATTTAAAACCGGGGGAACCTCCTCGTCGGTTACCTATATAAATAAATAAATAAATAAAAACGCATTTATTACACCAAAGGCGTAGAGCCAATGTAAAAACCTCGCGTATTCAGTTGAAAAATAGAAATAATATATGTAATAGAATAGAAGAATAGTTTGTTGAAGGGGACGAACTTCTTTTTGGACGTTTTTTGGACTTGTTGTCGTTTTCGACTCTAGACGTAGACTAACTTTGGGGAAGGGGAAAGACTATTTAAACCTAAAACTAAAGGGGAAGTGAGGGAGGGAAATTTACCTAAAACTACCTTTTTTTCTAAATCTTAATCCTACTTTTTTCGGCATTCACACAATGGACCGGACACTTTATTTTATTGCTTTACAGTTATTTTCTTTTGAGTTTTTTGGCCTCCTCGGTTGAGAACTCATGTCCAGCTTCTCAATTTTATTGAAATTAAAACATAACTATGACAAGTTGTAAATGATGGCCGAGAGGAAGGCGCACATGCGACAATACGAAATGTGGTTAACCTGACGCTAATGTAGCCACGAGGGGAACCATAGACACACAAAGGTCTCATGACTTCACACCCCCAAAATGCTATTTTTGAAACCTCCCAGAAATTACGAAATAATTAATTAAATTAAAAATTAATTATTGAATATTTGAAGTTTTCAACATTTTGAATGCTTATTTTAGACCTACTTTATCGGAAAAATAGGTTTGTTTAAGAACTTTTTGACCCACTTTAGTTGCTAATTATAGATACTTTCATTTGAAAAACTTGCAGAAAAGGTTTCGGAAGAGTTCAATCTCAATTTAAAAAAGTATAATTCGTCTTGGAAAAAGTTCTAGTAAGAAAAGAAATATCGATCAATCGTGCTAATTTCATTTCAGCCAGAAGCGACTACTGAAGCCGCAAGTCTGGCCATAGTACTTCCCTTGATCTTCGAGTAGCAAAAGGAATAATTAATTTATGTTAGTTGCTTCAGCTCCCTTGAGGAATCGGACCGTCTTGCGGGAATTACCCAGCTATCGATATGTTACTGTCAGTTCTTGTCTGTAGGATGCCTTCCATAGATTATATTCCCTGAATGCCAATGTGCTATATTGAAGCGAACACGTGCTTTTTTACCTCATTCATTATTCAGAATTTAAAATACTGGAATAATGAAATGTTCTTTCCAACTAACTTTTCCCTGTGAAATTGTCGAATTTCCAAAGTTTTTTTATGACCGAAAGAGTTAGTCGAATTAATCCGAGTAGGATAAAGGAACATGAAACGGGAAAGAGAACTTTGGAGTAACAAAAGCCAAAATCTTCTTATATGTATCCTATTAACGTAGGCTTTCTTCCCCCTGGAAAGCATCCCTGTATTTTATTGTTAACGCTAAGTTTGCGAGTACATAGTTTCGAAACTCTTTCTATCAGAAATTTCTAAAAAGTATCAAAAAATAAAAATTTTTAGGTCGAAAAAAGTGAATTGGTCAAAATGGTCAAAAACCACATTTTGGAGGAAATCAAAAAATGGAAATTTTCATTTCGAAAAAGTGAAGAAGGGTCCCCCCTTTGGTGAGGTCGAAAAAAATGTTTTTATATCCCGAAACTGACTTCAGATTCTTGTTTTTCACCCTAAAAATGGTCAAAAACCACATTTTGGATGAAATCAAAAAATAAAAATTTTCAACTCGAAAAAGTGAAGAATGGTCCTCCCTTTGGTGAGGTCGAAAAAAATGTTTTTATATCCCGAAACTGACTTCAGATTTTTGTTTTTCACCCTAAAAATGGTCAAAAACTCCTTTTTGGAGGAAATCAAAAAATAAAAATATTCAGCTCGAAAAAGTGAAGAAGGGTCCCCCCTTTGGTGAGGTCGAAAAAAATGTTTTTATATCCCGAAACTGACTTCAGATTCTTGTTTTTCATCCTAAAAATGGTCAAAAACCACATTTTGGAGGAAATCAAAAAATGACAATTTTCAGCTCGAAAAAGTGAAGAAGGGTCCCCCCTTTGGTGAGGTCGAAAAAAAATGTTTTTATATCCCGAAACTGACTTCAGATTTTGTTTTTCATCCTAAAAATGGTCAAAAACCACATTTTGGAGGAAATCAAAAAATGAAATTTTCAGCTCGAAAAAGTGAAGAAGGGTCCCCCCTATGGTGAGGTCGAAAAAAAATGTTTTTATATCCCGAAACTGACTTCAGATTCTTGTTTTTCATCCTAAAAATGGTCAAAAACCACATTTTGGAGGAAATCAAAAAATGACAATTTTCAGCTCGAAAAAGTGAAGAAGGGTCCCCCCTTTGGTGAGGTCGAAAAAAAATGTTTTTATATCCCGAAACTGACTTCAGATTTATGTTTTTCATCCTAAAAATGGTCAAAAACCACATTTTGGAGGAAATCAAAGAATGACAATTTTCAGCTCGAAAAAGTGAAGAAGGGTCCCCCCTTTGGTGAGGTTGAAAAAATGTTTTTATATCCCGAAACTGACTTCAGATTCTTGTTTTTCATCCTAAAAATGGTCAAAAACCACATTTTGGAGGAAATCAAAAATTGAAAATTTTCAGCTCGAAAAAGTGAAGAAGGGTCCCCCCTGTGGTGAGGTCGAAAAAAATGTTTTTATATCCCGAAACTGACTTCAGATTCTTGTTTTTCATCCTAAAAATGGTCAAAAACCACATTTTGGATGAAATCAAAAAATAAAAATTTTCAGCTCGAAAAAGTGAAGAAGGGTCCCCCCTTTGGTGAGGTCGAAAAAATGTTTTTATATCCCGAAACTGACTTCAGATTCTTGTTTTTCACCCTAAAAATGGTCAAAAACCACATTTTGGATGAAATCAAAAAATAAAAATTTTCAGCTCGAAAAAGTGAAGAAGGGTCCCCCCTTTGGTGAGGTCGAAAAAAATGTTTTTATATCCCGAAACTGACTTCAGATTCTTGTTTTTCATCCTAAAAATGGTCAAAAACCACATTTTGGATGAAATCAAAAAATGAAAATTTTCAGGTCGAAAAAGTGAAGAAGGGTCCCCCCTTTGGTGAGGTCGAAAAAAATGTTTTTATATCCCAAAACAGACTTCAGATTCTTGTTTTTCATCCTAAAAATGGTCAAAAACCACATTTTGGAAGAAATCAAAAAATAAAAATTTTCAGGTCGAAAAAGTGAAGAAGGGTCCCCCCTTTGGTGAGGTCGAAAAAAATGTTTTTATATCCCGAAACTGACTTCAGATTCTTGTTTTTCACCCTAAAAATGGTCAAAAACCACATTTTGGAGGAAATCAAAAAATAAAAATTTTCAGCTCGAAAAAGTGAAGAAGGGTCCCCCCTTTGGTGAGGTCGAAAAAAATGTTTTTATATCCCGAAACTGACTTCAGATTCTTGTTTTTCATCCTAAAAATGGTCAAAAACCACATTTTGGAGGAAATCAAAAAATGAAAATTTTCAGCTCGAAAAAGTGAAGAAGGGTCCCCCCTTTGGTGAGGTCGAAAAAAATGTTTTTATATCCCGAAACTGACTTCAGATTCTTGTTTTTCATCCTAAAAATGGTCAAAAACCACATTTTGGAGGAAATCAAAAAATAAAATTTTCAGCTCGAAAAAGTGAAGAAGGGTCCCCCCTTTGGTGAGGTCGAAAAAAATGTTTTTATATCCCGAAACTGACTTCAGATTCTTGTTTTTCATCCTAAAAATGGTCAAAAACCACATTTTGGAGGAAATCAAAAAATAAAATTTTCAGCTCGAAAAAGTGAAGAAGGGTCCCCCCTTTGGTGAGGTCGAAAAAAATGTTTTTATATCCCGAAACTGACTTCAGATTCTTGTTTTTCATCCTAAAAATGGTCAAAAACCACATTTTGGAGGAAATCAAAAAATAAAAATTTTCAGCTCGAAAAAGTGAAGAAGGGTCCCCCCTTTGGTGAGGTCGAAAAAAATGTTTTTATATCCCGAAACTGACTTCAGATTCTTGTTTTTCATCCTAAAAATGGTCAAAAACCACATTTTGGATGAAATCAAAAAATGAAAATTTTCAGCTCGAAAAAGTGAAGAAGGGTCCCCCCTTTGGTGAGGTCGAAAAAAAATGTTTTTATATCCCGAAACTGACTTCAGATTCTTGTTTTTCATCCTAAAAATGGTCAAAAACCACATTTTGGAGGAAATCAAAAAATGAAATTTTCAGCTCGAAAAAGTGAAGAAGGGTCCCCCCTTTGGTGAGGTCGAAAAAAATGTTTTTATATCCCGAAACTGACTTCAGATTCTTGTTTTTCATCCTAAAAATGGTCAAAAACCACATTTTGGATGAAATCAAAAAATAAAATTTTCAGCTCGAAAAAGTGAAGAAGGGTCCCCCCTTTGGTGAGGTCGAAAAAAATGTTTTTATATCCCGAAACTGACTTCAGATTCTTGTTTTTCATCCTAAAAATGGTCAAAAACCACATTTTGGATGAAATCAAAAAAAAAATTTTCAGCTCGAAAAAGTGAAGAAGGGTCCCCCCTTTGGTGAGGTCGAAAAAAATGTTTTTATATCCCGAAACTGACTTCAGATTCTTGTTTTTCATCCTAAAAATGGTCAAAAACCACATTTTGGATGAAATCAAAAAATAAAAATTTTCAGCTCGAAAAAGTGAAGAAGGGTCCCCCCTTTGGTGAGGTCGAAAAAAATGTTTTTATATCCCGAAACTGACTTCAGATTCTTGTTTTTCACCCTAAAAATGGTCAAAAACCACATTTTGGAGGAAATCAAAAAATGAAAATTTTCAGCTCGAAAAAGTGAAGAAGGGTCCCCCCTTTGGTGAGGTCGAAAAAAATGTTTTTATATCCCGAAACTGACTTCAGATTCTTGTTTTTCATCCTAAAAATGGTCAAAAACCACATTTTGGATGAAATCAAAAAATAAAAATTTTCAGCTCGAAAAAGTGAAGAAGGGTCCCCCCTTTGGTGAGGTCGAAAAAAATGTTTTTATATCCCGAAACTGACTTCAGATTCTTGTTTTTCATCCTAAAAATGGTCAAAAACCACATTTTGGATGAAATCAAAAAATAAAAATTTTCAGCTCGAAAAAGTGAAGAAGGGTCCCCCCTTTGGTGAGGTCGAAAAAAATGTTTTTATATCCCGAAACTGACTTCAGATTCTTGTTTTTCATCCTAAAAATGGTCAAAAACCACATTTTGGAGGAAATCAAAAAATAAAATTTTCAGCTCGAAAAAGTGAAGAAGGGTCCCCCCTTTGGTGAGGTCGAAAAAAATGTTTTTATATCCCGAAACTGACTTCAGATTCTTGTTTTTCACCCTAAAAATGGTCAAAAACCACATTTTGGATGAAATCAAAAAATAAAAATTTTCAGCTCGAAAAAGTGAAGAAGGGTCCCCCCTTTGGTGAGGTCGAAAAAAATGTTTTTATATCCCGAAACTGACTTCAGATTCTTGTTTTTCATCCTAAAAATGGTCAAAAACCACATTTTGGAGGAAATCAAAAAATAAAAATTTTCAGCTCGAAAAAGTGAAGAAGGGTCCCCCCTTTGGTGAGGTCGAAAAAAATGTTTTTATATCCCGAAACTGACTTCAGATTCTTGTTTTTCACCCTAAAAATGGACAAAAACCACATTTTGGAGGAAATCAAAAATGAAAATTTTCAGCTCGAAAAAGTGAAGAAGGGTCCCCCCTTTGGTGAGGTCGAAAAAAATGTTTTTATATCCCGAAACTGACTTCAGATTCTTGTTTTTCATCCTAAAAATGGTCAAAAACCACATTTTGGAGGAAATCAAAAATGGAAATTTTCAGCTCGAAAAAGTGAAGAAGGGTCCCCCCTTTGGTGAGGTCGAAAAAAATGTTTTCATATCCCGAAACCGACTTCAGATTCTTGTTTTTCATCCTAAAAATGGTCAAAAACCACATTTTGGATGAAATAAAAAAAATGAAAATTTTCAGCTCAAAAAGTGAAGAAGGGTCCCCCCTTTGGTGAAGGTCGAAAAAAAATGTTTTTATATCCCGAAACTGACTTCAGATTCTTGTTTTTCATCCTAAAAATGGTCAAAAACCACATTTTGGAGGAAATCAAAAAATGAAAATTTTCAGCTCGAAAAAGTGAAGAAGGGTCCCCCCTTTGGTGAGGTCGAAAAAAATGTTTTTATATCCCGAAACTGACTTCAGATTCTTGTTTTTCATCCTAAAAATGGTCAAAAACCACATTTTGGATGAAATCAAAAAATAAAATTTTCAGCTCGAAAAAGTGAAGAAGGGTCCCCCCTTTGGTGAGGTCGAAAAAAATGTTTTTATATCCCGAAACTGACTTCAGATTCTTGTTTTTCACCCTAAAAATGGTCAAAAACCACATTTTGGAGGAAATCAAAAATTGAAAATTTTCAGCTCGAAAAAGTGAAGAAGGGTCCCCCCTTTGGTGAGGTCGAAAAAAATGTTTTTATATCCCGAAACTGACTTCAGATTCTTGTTTTTCATCCTAAAAATGGTCAAAAACCACATTTTGGATGAAATCAAAAAATAAAAATTTTCAGCTCGAAAAAGTGAAGAAGGGTCCCCCCTTTGGTGAGGTCGAAAAAAATGTTTTTATATCCCGAAACTGACTTCAGATTCTTGTTTTTCATCCTAAAAATGGTCAAAAACCACATTTTGGAGGAAATCAAAAAATAAAATTTTCAGCTCGAAAAAGTGAAGAAGGGTCCCCCCTTTGGTGAGGTCGAAAAAAATGTTTTTATATCCCGAAACTGACTTCAGATTCTTGTTTTTCACCCTAAAAATGGTCAAAAACCACATTTTGGAGGAAATCAAAAAATAAAAATTTTCAGCTCGAAAAAGTGAAGAAGGGTCCCCCCTTTGGTGAGGTCGAAAAAAATGTTTTTATATCCCGAAACTGACTTCAGATTCTTGTTTTTCATCCTAAAAATGGTCAAAAACCACATTTTGGAGGAAATCAAAAAATAAAAATTTTCAGCTCGAAAAAGTGAAGAAGGGTCCCCCCTTTGGTGAGGTCGAAAAAAATGTTTTTATATCCCGAAACTGACTTCAGATTCTTGTTTTTCATCCTAAAAATGGTCAAAAACCACATTTTGGAGGAAATCAAAAAATAAAAATTTTCAGCTCGAAAAAGTGAAGAAGGGTCCCCCCTTTGGTGAGGTCGAAAAAAATGTTTTTATATCCCGAAACTGACTTCAGATTCTTGTTTTTCACCCTAAAAATGGTCAAAAACCACATTTTGGAGGAAATCAAAAAATGAAAATTTTCAGCTCGAAAAAGTGAAGAAGGGTCCCCCCTTTGGTGAGGTCGAAAAAAATGTTTTTATATCCCGAAACTGACTTCAGATTCTTGTTTTTCATCCTAAAAATGGTCAAAAACCACATTTTGGAGGAAATCAAAAAATGAAAATTTTCAGCTCGAAAAAGTGAAGAAGGGCCCCTTTGGTGAGGTCGAAAAAAATGTTTTTATATCTCGAATCTGACTTCAGATTCTTGTTTTTCACCCAAAAATGGTCAAAAAACCACATTTTGGTTAAAATCAAAACCAAAAATTTTCTGGTCGAAAAAGTGAAGAAGGGTCCCCCCTTTGGTGAGGTCGAAAAAAATATTTTTATATCCCGAAACTGACTTCAGATTCTTGTTTTTCATCCTAAAAATGGTCAAAAACCACATTTTGGAGGAAATCAAAAAATGAAATTTTCAGCTCGAAAAAGTGAAGAAGGGTCCCCCCTTTGGTGAGGTCGAAAAAAATGTTTTTATATCCCGAAACTGACTTCAGATTTATGTTTTTCATCCTAAAAATGGTCAAAAACCACATTTTGGATGAAATCAAAAAATGAAATTTTCAGCTCGAAAAAGTGAAGAAGGGTCCCCCCTTTGGTGAGGTCGAAAAAAATGTTTTTATATCCCGAAACTGACTTCAGATTCTTGTTTTTCATCCTAAAAATGGTCAAAAACCACATTTTGGAGGAAATCAAAAATGGAAATTTTCAGCTCGAAAAAGTGAAGAAGGGTCCCCCCTTTGGTGAGGTCGAAAAAAATGTTTTTATATCCCGAAACTGACTTCAGATTCTTGTTTTTCATCCTAAAAATGGTCAAAAACCACATTTTGGAGGAAATCAAAAAATGAAAATTTTCAGCTCGAAAAAGTGAAGAAGGGTCCCCCCTTTGGTGAGGTCGAAAAAAATGTTTTTATATCCCGAAACTGACTTCAGATTCTTGTTTTTCATCCTAAAAATGGTCAAAAACCACATTTTGGATGAAATCAAAAAATAAAAATTTTCAGCTCGAAAAAGTGAAGAAGGGTCCCCCCTTTGGTGAGGTCGAAAAAAATGTTTTTATATCCCGAAACTGACTTCAGATTCTTGTTTTTCATCCTAAAAATGGTCAAAAACCACATTTTGGAGGAAATCAAAAAATGACAATTTTCAGCTCGAAAAAGTGAAGAAGGGTCCCCCCTTTGGTGAGGTCGAAAAAAAATGTTTTTATATCCCGAAACTGACTTCAGATTCTTGTTTTTCATCCTAAAAATGGTCAAAAACCACATTTTGGATGAAATCAAAAAATAAAAATTTTCAGCTCGAAAAAGTGAAGAAGGGTCCCCCCTTTGGTGAGGTCGAAAAAATGTTTTTATATCCCGAAACTGACTTCAGATTCTTGTTTTTCATCCTAAAAATGGTCAAAAACCACATTTTGGATGAAATCAAAAAATAAACATTTTCAGCTCGAAAAAGTGAAGAAGGGTCCCCCCTTTGGTGAGGTCGAAAAAAATGTTTTTATATCCCGAAACTGACTTCAGATTCTTGTTTTTCATCCTAAAAATGGTCAAAAACCACATTTTGGATGAAATCAAAAAATAAAAATTTTCAGCTCGAAAAAGTGAAGAAGGGTCCCCCCTTTGGTGAGGTCGAAAAAAATGTTTTTATATCCCGAAACTGACTTCAGATTCTTGTTTTTCATCCTAAAAATGGTCAAAAACCACATTTTGGATGAAATCAAAAAATAAAAATTTTCAGCTCGAAAAAGTGAAGAAGGGTCCCCCCTTTGGTGAGGTCGAAAAAAATGTTTTTATATCCCGAAACTGACTTCAGATTTTGTTTTTCATCCTAAAAATGGTCAAAAACCACATTTTGGAGGAAATCAAAAAATGAAAATTTTCAGCTCGAAAAAGTGAAGAAGGGTCCCCCCTTTGGTGAGGTCGAAAAAAATGTTTTTATATCCCGAAACTGACTTCAGATTCTTGTTTTTCATCCTAAAAATGGTCAAAAACCACATTTTGGATGAAATCAAAAAATAAAAATTTTCAGCTCGAAAAAGTGAAGAAGGGTCCCCCCTTTGGTGAGGTCGAAAAAAATGTTTTTATATCCCGAAACTGACTTCAGATTTTGTTTTTCATCCTAAAAATGGTCAAAAACCACATTTTGGAGGAAATCAAAAATGAAAATTTTCAGCTCGAAAAAGTGAAGAAGGGTCCCCCCTTTGGTGAGGTCGAAAAAAATGTTTTTATATCCCGAAACTGACTTCAGATTCTTGTTTTTCATCCTAAAAATGGTCAAAAACCACATTTTGGATGAAATCAAAAAATGAAAATTTTCAAGTCGAAAAAGTGAAGAAGGGTCCCCCCTTTGGTGAGGTCGAAAAAAATGTTTTTATATCCCGAAACCGACATCAGATTCGTGTTTTTCACCCTAAAAATGGTCAAAAACCACATTTTGGAGGAAATTAAAAAATGAAAATTTTCGAGTCGAAAAAGTGAAGAAGGGTCCCCCCTTTGGTGAGGTCGAAAAAAATGTTTTTATATCCCGAAACCGACATCAGATTCGTGTTTTTCACCCTAAAAATGGTCAAAAACCACATTTTGGATGAAATCAAAAAATGAAAATTTTCAAGTCGAAAAAGTGAAGAAGGGTCCCCCTTTGGTGAGGTCGAAAAAAATGTTTTTATATCCCGAAACCGACTTCAGATTCTTGTTTTTCATCCTAAAAATGGTCAAAAACCACATTTTGGATGAAATCAAAAAATGAAAATTTTCAGGTCGAAAAAGTGAAGAAGGGTCCCCCCTTTGGTGAGGTCGAAAAAAACGTTTTAATATCCCGAAACTGACTTCAGATTCGTGTTTTTCATCCTAAAAATGGTCAAAAACCACATTTTGGATGAAATCAAAAAATAAAAATTTTCAGGTCGAAAAAGTGAAGAAGGGTCCCCCCTTTGGTGAGGTCGAAAAAAATGTTTTTATATCCCGAAACTGACTTCAGATTCTTGTTTTTCACCCTAAAAATGGTCAAAAACCACATTTTGGAGGAAATCAAAAAATGAAAATTTTCAGCTCGAAAAAGTGAAGAAGGGTCCCCCCTTTGGTGAGGTCGAAAAAAATGTTTTTATATCCCGAAACTGACTTCAGATTCTTGTTTTTCACCCTAAAAATGGTCAAAAACCACATTTTGGATGAAATCAAAAAATAAAAATTTTCAGCTCGAAAAAGTGAAGAAGGGTCCCCCCTTTGGTGAGGTCGAAAAAAAAAAAAGTGTTTTTATATCCCGAAACTGACTTCAGATTCTTGTTTTTCACCCTAAAAATGGTCAAAAACCACATTTTGGATGAAATCAAAAAATGAAAATTTTCAAGTCGAAAAAGTGAAGAAGGGTCCCCCCTTTGGTGAGGTCGAAAAAAATGTTTTTATATCCCGAAACTGACTTCAGATTCTTGTTTTTCACCCTAAAAATGGTCAAAAACCACATTTTGGATGAAATCAAAAAATAAAAATTTTCAGGTCGAAAAAGTGAAGAAGGGTCCCCCCTTTGGTGAGGTCGAAAAAAATGTTTTTATATCCCGAAACTGACTTCAGATTCTTGTTTTTCACCCTAAAAATGGTCAAAAACCACATTTTGGGAGAAAACAAAAAATAAAAATTTTCAAGTTGAAAAAGTGAAGAAGGGTCCCCCCTTTGGTGAGGTCGAAAAAAATGTTTTTATATCCCGAAACTGACTTCAGATTCTTGTTTTTCACCCTAAAAATGGTCAAAAACCACATTTTGGATGAAATCAAAAAATTAAAATTTTCAATTCGAAAAAGTGAAAAAGGGTCCCCCCTTAGGTGAGGTCGAAAAAAAAAAGGTTTTTATATCCCAAAAATGACTTCAGATTCTTGTTTTTACCCTCAAAATGGTAAAAAACAACATTTTGGGTGAAATCAAAAAATTGAAAATTTTCAAGTCGAAAAAGTGAAGAAGGGTCCCCCCTTTGGTGTGGTCGAAAAAAATGTTTTTATATCCCGAAACTGACTTCAGATTCTTGTTTTTCACCCTAAAAATGGTCAAAAACCACATTTTGGATGAAATCAAAAAATAAAAATTTTCAGCTCGAAAAAGTGAAGAAGGGTCCCCCCTTTGGTGAGGTCGAAAAAAATGTTTTTATATCCCGAAACCGACTTCAGATTCTTGTTTTTCACCCTAAAAATGGTCAAAAACCACATTTTGGATGAAATCAAAAAAAAAATTTTCAGGTCGAAAAAGTGAAGAAGGGTCCCCCCTTTGGTGAGGTCGAAAAAAATGTTTTTATATCCCGAAACTGACTTCAGATTCTTGTTTTTCACCCTAAAAATGGTCAAAAACCACATTTTGGATGAAATCAAAAAATAAAAATTTTCAGCTCGAAAAAGTGAAGAAGGGTCCCCCCTTTGGTGAGGTCGAAAAAAATGTTTTTATATCCCGAAACTGACTTCAGATTCTTGTTTTTCACCCTAAAAATGGTCAAAAACCACATTTTGGAGGAAATCAAAAATTGAAAATTTTCAGCTCGAAAAAGTGAAGAAGGGTCCCCCCTTTGGTGAGGTCGAAAAAAATGTTTTTATATCCCGAAACTGACTTCAGATTCTTGTTTTTCACCCTAAAAATGGTCAAAAACCACATTTTGGATGAAATCAAAAAATAAAAATTTTCAGCTCGAAAAAGTGAAGAAGGGTCCCCCCTTTGGTGAGGTCGAAAAAAATGTTTTTATATCCCGAAACTGACTTCAGATTCTTGTTTTTCACCCTAAAAATGGTCAAAAACCACATTTTGGAGGAAATCAAAAAATGAAAATTTTCAGCTCGAAAAAGTGAAGAAGGGTCCCCCCTTTGGTGAGGTCGAAAAAAATGTTTTTATATCCCGAAACTGACTTCAGATTCTTGTTTTTCATCCTAAAAATGGTCAAAAACCACATTTTGGAGGAAATCAAAAAATGGAAATTTTCAGCTCGAAAAAGTGAAGAAGGGTCCCCCCTTTGGTGAGGTCGAAAAAAATGTTTTTATATCCCGAAACTGACTTCAGATTCTTGTTTTTCATCCTAAAAATGGTCAAAAACCACATTTTGGAGGAAATCAAAAAATAAAAATTTTCAGCTCGAAAAAGTGAAGAAGGGTCCCCCCTTTGGTGAGGTCGAAAAAAATGTTTTTATATCCCGAAACTGACTTCAGATTCTTGTTTTTCATCCTAAAAATGGTCAAAAACCACATTTTGGAGGAAATCAAAAAATGAAAATTTTCAGCTCGAAAAAGTGAAGAAGGGTCCCCCCTTTGGTGAGGTCGAAAAAAATGTTTTTATATCCCGAAACTGACTTCAGATTCTTGTTTTTCATCCTAAAAATGGTCAAAAACCACATTTTGGAGGAAATCAAAAAATGAAATTTTCAGCTCGAAAAAGTGAAGAAGGGTCCCCCCTTTGGTGAGGTCGAAAAAAATGTTTTTATATCCCGAAACTGACTTCAGATTTATGTTTTTCATCCTAAAAATGGTCAAAAACCACATTTTGGAGGAAATCAAAAAATGGAAATTTTCAGCTCGAAAAAGTGAAGAAGGGTCCCCCCTTTGGTGAGGTCGAAAAAAAATGTTTTTATATCCCGAAACTGACTTCAGATTCTTGTTTTTCATCCTAAAAATGGTCAAAAACCACATTTTGGAGGAAATCAAAAATTGAAAATTTTCAGCTCGAAAAAGTGAAGAAGGGTCCCCCCTTTGGTGAGGTCGAAAAAAATGTTTTTATATCCCGAAACTGACTTCAGATTC
This sequence comes from Orius laevigatus, assembly GCA_018703685.1. NCBI lineage: Eukaryota > Metazoa > Arthropoda > Insecta > Hemiptera > Anthocoridae > Orius > Orius laevigatus. The sequence goes on along the minus strand of JAGWEN010001478.1, from coordinate 11,512 downwards.
TTGTTTTTCATCCTAAAAATGGTCAAAAACCACATTTTGGATGAAATCAAAAAATAAAAATATTCAGCTCGAAAAAGTGAAGAAGGGTCCCCCCTTTGGTGAGGTCGAAAAAAAATGTTTTTATATCCCGAAACTGACTTCAGATTTATGTTTTTCATCCTAAAAATGGTCAAAAACCACATTTTGGAGGAAATCAAAAAATGACAATTTTCAGCTCGAAAAAGTGAAGAAGGGTCCCCCCTTTGGTGAGGTCGAAAAAAAATGTTTTTATATCCCGAAACTGACTTCAGATTCTTGTTTTTCATCCTAAAAATGGTCAAAAACCACATTTTGGATGAAATCAAAAAATAAAAATTTTCAGCTCGAAAAAGTGAAGAAGGGTCCCCCCTTTGGTGAGGTCGAAAAAAATGTTTTTATATCCCGAAACTGACTTCAGATTCTTGTTTTTCATCCTAAAAATGGTCAAAAACCACATTTTGGAGGAAATCAAAAAATAAAATTTTCAGCTCGAAAAAGTGAAGAAGGGTCCCCCCTTTGGTGAGGTCGAAAAAAATGTTTTTATATCCCGAAACTGACTTCAGATTCTTGTTTTTCATCCTAAAAATGGTCAAAAACCACATTTTGGATGAAATCAAAAAATAAAAATTTTCAGCTCGAAAAAGTGAAGAAGGGTCCCCCCTTTGGTGAGGTCGAAAAAAATGTTTTTATATCCCGAAACTGACTTCAGATTCTTGTTTTTCATCCTAAAAATGGTCAAAAACCACATTTTGGAGGAAATCAAAAAATGACAATTTTCAGCTCGAAAAAGTGAAGAAGGGTCCCCCCTTTGGTGAGGTCGAAAAAAATGTTTTTATATCCCGAAACTGACTTCAGATTCTTGTTTTTCATCCTAAAAATGGTCAAAAACCACATTTTGGAGGAAATCAAAAAATGGAAATTTTCAGCTCGAAAAAGTGAAGAAGGGTCCCCCCTTTGGTGAGGTCGAAAAAAATGTTTTTATATCCCGAAACTGACTTCAGATTCTTGTTTTTCACCCTAAAAATGGTCAAAAACCACATTTTGGATGAAATCAAAAAATAAAAATTTTCAGCTCGAAAAAGTGAAGAAGGGTCCCCCCTTTGGTGAGGTCGAAAAAAATGTTTTTATATCCCGAAACTGACTTCAGATTTTGTTTTTCATCCTAAAAATGGTCAAAAACCACATTTTGGAGGAAATCAAAAAATGAAAATTTTCAGCTCGAAAAAGTGAAGAAGGGTCCCCCCTTTGGTGAGGTCGAAAAAAATGTTTTTATATCCCGAAACTGACTTCAGATTCTTGTTTTTCACCCTAAAAATGGTCAAAAACCACATTTTGGATGAAATCAAAAAATAAAAATTTTCAGCTCGAAAAAGTGAAGAAGGGTCCCCCCTTTGGTGAGGTCGAAAAAAATGTTTTTATATCCCGAAACTGACTTCAGATTCTTGTTTTTCATCCTAAAAATGGTCAAAAACCACATTTTGGAGGAAATCAAAAATTGAAAATTTTCAGCTCGAAAAAGTGAAGAAGGGTCCCCCCTTTGGTGAGGTCGAAAAAAATGTTTTTATATCCCGAAACTGACTTCAGATTCTTGTTTTTCACCCTAAAAATGGTCAAAAACCACATTTTGGATGAAATCAAAAAATAAAAATTTTCAGGTCGAAAAAGTGAAGAAGGGTCCCCCTTTGGTGAGGTCGAAAAAAATGTTTTTATATCCCGAAACCGACTTCAGATTCTTGTTTTTCACCCTAAAAATGGTCAAAAACCACATTTTGGATGAAATCAAAAATTGAAAATTTTCAGCTCGAAAAAGTGAAGAAGGGTCCCCCTTTGGTGAGGTCGAAAAAAATGTTTTTATATCCCGAAACTGACTTCAGATTCTTGTTTTTCATCCTAAAAATGGTCAAAAACCACATTTTGGATGAAATCAAAAAATAAAAATTTTCAGCTCGAAAAAGTGAAGAAGGGTCCCCCCTTTGGTGAGGTCGAAAAAAATGTTTTTATATCCCGAAACTGACTTCAGATTCTTGTTTTTCACCCTAAAAATGGTCAAAAACCACATTTTGGATGAAATCAAAAAATGAAAATTTTCAGGTCGAAAAAGTGAAGAAGGGTCCCCCCTTTGGTGAGGTCGAAAAAAATGTTTTTATATCCCGAAACTGACTTCAGATTCTTGTTTTTCACCCTAAAAATGGTCAAAAACCACATTTTGGATGAAATCAAAAATAAAAATTTTCAGCTCGAAAAAGTGAAGAAGGGTCCCCCCTTTGGTGAGGTCGAAAAAAATGTTTTTATATCCCGAAACTGACTTCAGATTCTTGTTTTTCATCCTAAAAATGGTCAAAAACCACATTTTGGAGGAAATCAAAAAATAAAAATTTTCAGGTCTAAAAAGTGAAGAAGGGTCCCCCTTTGGCGAGGTCGAAAAAAATGTTTTTATATCCCGAAACTGACTTCAGATTCTTGTTCTTCACCCTAAAAATGGTCAAAAACCACATTTTGGATGAAATCAAAAAATAAAAATTTTCAGGTCTAAAAAGTGAAGAAGGGTCCCCCTTTGGCGAGGTCGAAAAAAATGTTTTTATATCCCGAAACTGACTTCAGATTCTTGTTCTTCACCCTAAAAATGGTCAAAAACCACATTTTGGAGGAAATCAAAAATTGAAAATTTTCAGCTCGAAAAAGTGAAGAAGGGTCCCCCCTTTGGTGAGGTCGAAAAAATGTTTTTATATCCCGAAACTGACTTCAGATTCTTGTTTTTCATCCTAAAAATGGTCAAAAACCACATTTTGGAGGAAATCAAAAATTGAAAATTTTCAGCTCGAAAAAGTGAAGAAGGGTCCCCCCTTTGGTGAGGTCGAAAAAAATGTTTTTATATCCCGAAACTGACTTCAGATTCTTGTTTTTCACCCTAAAAATGGTCAAAAACCACATTTTGGATGAAATCAAAAAATAAAAATTTTCAGCTCGAAAAAGTGAAGAAGGGTCCCCCCTTTGGTGAGGTCGAAAAAAAAGTTTTTATATCCCGAAACTGACTTCAGATTCTTGTTTTTCATCCTAAAAATGGTCAAAAACCACATTTTGGAGGAAATCAAAAAATGACAATTTTCAGCTCGAAAAAGTGAAGAAGGGTCCCCCCTTTGGTGAGGTCGAAAAAAAATGTTTTTATATCCCGAAACTGACTTCAGATTTATGTTTTTCATCCTAAAAATGGTCAAAAACCACATTTTGGAGGAAATCAAAAAATGGAAATTTTCAGCTCGAAAAAGTGAAGAAGGGTCCCCCCTTTGGTGAGGTCGAAAAAAATGTTTTTATATCCCGAAACTGACTTCAGATTTATGTTTTTCATCCTAAAAATGGTCAAAAACCACATTTTGGAGGAAATCAAAAAATGGAAATTTTCAGCTCGAAAAAGTGAAGAAGGGTCCCCCCTTTGGTGAGGTCGAAAAAAAATGTTTTTATATCCCGAAACTGACTTCAGATTCTTGTTTTTCATCCTAAAAATGGTCAAAAACCACATTTTGGAGGAAATCAAAAATTGAAAATTTTCAGCTCGAAAACGTGAAGAAGGGTCCCCCCTTTGGTGAGGTCGAAAAAAATGTTTTTATATCCCGAAACTGACTTCAGATTCTTGTTTTTCATCCTAAAAATGGTCAAAAACCACATTTTGGATGAAATCAAAAAATAAAAATATTCAGCTCGAAAAAGTGAAGAAGGGTCCCCCCTTTGGTGAGATCGAAAAAAATGTTTTTATATCCCGAAACTGACTTCAGATTTATGTTTTTCATCCTAAAAATGGTCAAAAACCACATTTTGGAGGAAATCAAAAAATGACAATTTTCAGCTCGAAAAAGTGAAGAAGGGTCCCCCCTTTGGTCAGGTCGAAAAAAAATGTTTTTATATCCCGAAACTGACTTCAGATTCTTGTTTTTCATCCTAAAAATGGTCAAAAACCACATTTTGGATGAAATCAAAAAATAAAAATTTTCAGCTCGAAAAAGTGAAGAAGGGTCCCCCCTTTGGTGAGGTCGAAAAAAATGTTTTTATATCCCGAAACTGACTTCAGATTCTTGTTTTTCATCCTAAAAATGGTCAAAAACCACATTTTGGAGGAAATCAAAAAATGACAATTTTCAGCTCGAAAAAGTGAAGAAGGGTCCCCCCTTTGGTGAGGTCGAAAAAAAATGTTTTTATATCCCGAAACTGACTTCAGATTTATGTTTTTCATCCTAAAAATGGTCAAAAACCACATTTTGGAGGAAATCAAAAAATGGAAATTTTCAGCTCGAAAAAGTGAAGAAGGGTCCCCCCTTTGGTGAGGTCGAAAAAAATGTTTTTATATCCCGAAACTGACTTCAGATTCTTGTTTTTCACCCTAAAAATGGTCAAAAACCACATTTTGGATGAAATCAAAAAATAAAAATTTTCAGCTCGAAAAAGTGAAGAAGGGTCCCCCCTTTGGTGAGGTCGAAAAAAAATGTTTTTATATCCCGAAACTGACTTCAGATTTATGTTTTTCATCCTAAAAATGGTCAAAAACCACATTTTGGAGGAAATCAAAAATTGAAAATATTCAGCTCGAAAAAGTGAAGAAGGGTCCCCCCTTTGGTGAGGTCGAAAAAAATTTTTTTATATCCCGAAACTGACTTCAGATTCTTGTTTTTCACCCTAAAAATGGTCAAAAACCACATTTTGGATGAAATCAAAAAATAAAAATTTTCAGCTCGAAAAAGTGAAGAAGGGTCCCCCGTTTGGTGTGGTCGAAAAAAATGTTTTTATATCCCGAAACTGACTTCAGATTTTTGTTTTTCACCCTAAAAATGGTCAAAAACTCCTTTTTGGAGGAAATCAAAAAATAAAAATATTCAGCTCGAAAAAGTGAAGAAGGGTCCCCCCTTTGGTGAGATCGAAAAAAATGTTTTTATATCCCGAAACTGACTTCAGATTCTTGTTTTTCACCCTAAAAATGGTCAAAAACCACATTTTGGAGGAAATCAAAAATTGAAAATTTTCAGCTCGAAAAAGTGAAGAAGGGTCCCCCCTTTGGTGAGGTCGAAAAAAATGTTTTTATATCCCGAAACTGACTTCAGATTCTTGTTTTTCATCCTAAAAATGGTCAAAAACCACATTTTGGATGAAATCAAAAAATGGAAATTTTCAGCTCGAAAAAGTGAAGAAGGGTCCCCCCTTTGGTGAGGTGGAAAAAAATGTTTTTATATCCCGAAACTGACTTCAGATTCTTGTTTTTCATCCTAAAAATGGTCAAAAACCACATTTTGGATGAAATCAAAAAATGGAAATTTTCAGCTCGAAAAAGTGAAGAAGGGTCCCCCCTTTGGTGAGATCGAAAAAAATGTTTTTATATCCCGAAACTGACTTCAGATTCTTGTTTTTCACCCTAAAAATGGTCAAAAACCACATTTTGGAGGAAATCAAAAATTGAAAATTTTCAGCTCGAAAAAGTGAAGAAGGGTCCCCCCTTTGGTGAGGTCGAAAAAAATGTTTTTATATCCCGAAACTGACTTCAGATTCTTGTTTTTCACCCTAAAAATGGTCAAAAACCACATTTTGGATGAAATCAAAAAATAAAAATTTTCAGCTCGAAAAAGTGAAGAAGGGTCCCCCCTTTGGTGAGATCGAAAAAAATGTTTTTATATCCCGAAACTGACTTCAGATTCTTGTTTTTCACCCTAAAAATGGTCAAAAACCACATTTTGGAGGAAATCAAAAATTGAAAATTTTCAGCTCGAAAAAGTGAAGAAGGGTCCCCCCTTTGGTGAGGTCGAAAAAAATGTTTTTATATCCCGAAACTGACTTCAGATTCTTGTTCTTCACCCTAAAAATGGTCAAAAACCACATTTTGGATGAAATCAAAAAATAAAATTTTCAGGTCTAAAAAGTGAAGAAGGGTCCCCCCTTTGGCGAGGTCGAAAAAAATATTTTTATATTCCGAAACTGACTTCAGATTCTTGTTTTTCACCCTAAAAATGGTCAAAAACCACATTTTGGATGAAATCAAAAAATAAAAATTTTCAGCTCGAAAAATTGAAGAAGGGTCCCCCCTTTGGTGAGGTCGAAAAAAATGTTTTTATATCCCGAAACTGACTTCAGATTCTTGTTTTTCACCCTAAAAATGGTCAAAAACCACATTTTGGAGGAAATCAAAAAATAAAAATTTTCAGCTCGAAAAAGTGAAGAAGGGTCCCCCCTTTGGTGAGGTCGAAAAAAATGTTTTTATATCCCGAAACTGACTTCAGATTCTTGTTTTTCATCCTAAAAATGGTCAAAAACCACATTTTGGAGGAAATCAAAAAATAAAAATTTTCAGCTCGAAAAAGTGAAGAAGGGTCCCCCCTTTGGTGAGGTCGAAAAAAATGTTTTTATATCCCGAAACTGACTTCAGATTCTTGTTTTTCACCCTAAAAATGGTCAAAAACCACATTTTGGATGAAATCAAAAAATAAAAATTTTCAGCTCGATAAAGTGAAGAAGGGTCCCCCCTTTGGTGAGGTCGAAAAAAATGTTTTTATATCCCGAAACTGACTTCAGATTCTTGTTTTTCACCCTAAAAATGGTCAAAAACCACATTTTGGAGGAAATCAAAAAATAAAAATTTTCAGCTCGAAAAAGTGAAGAAGGGTCCCCCCTTTGGTGAGGTCGAAAAAAATGTTTTTATATCCCGAAACTGACTTCAGATTCTTGTTTTTCACCCTAAAAATGGTCAAAAACCACATTTTGGGTGAAATCAAAAAATAAAAATTTTCAGCTCGAAAAAGTGAAGAAGGGTCCCCCCTTTGGTGAGGTCGAAAAAATGTTTTTATATCCCGAAACTGACTTCAGATTCTTGTTTTTCACCCTAAAAATGGTCAAAAACCACATTTTGGAGGAAATCAAAAATTGAAAATTTTCAGCTCGAAAATGTGAAGAAGGGTCCCCCCTTTGGTGAGGTCGAAAAAAATGTTTTTATATCCCGAAACTGACTTCAGATTCTTGTTTTTCATCCTAAAAATGGTCAAAAACCACATTTTGGAGGAAATCAAAAATTGAAAATTTTCAGCTCGAAAAAGTGAAGAAGGGTCCCCCCTGTGGTGAGGTCGAAAAAAATGTTTTTATATCCCGAAACTGACTTCAGATTCTTGTTTTTCACCCTAAAAATGGTCAAAAACCACATTTTGGATGAAATCAAAAAATAAAAATTTTCAGCTCGAAAAAGTGAAGAATGGTCCCCCCTTTGGTGAGGTCGAAAAAAATGTTTTTATATCCTGAAACTTGTTTTTCACCCTAAAAATAGTCAAAAACCACATTATTGAATCATCATCATAGATGGCTTCTAATAGGCAATATGATGAATTTTAACTGAAATGTTAAGTCTTCCAAAAGAAAGTCACCCTACGTGGATATTCTGCAGAATAATAGAGAATTATGCCTGCAATAGACACTTCAAAAAAACGTTTACTGTAAATTAGCTGCAATGTAATAACGTAAACGTTCGTAATAGGTGGCTTATTAAAGCTGAAGAGGAACTCAACGAAGGCATTCTACCACAGCATTTTGAAATTCAATGTGTGAAATGAAATAATGGCTGGAGGATTTAATGGCGTTCGATTTGTTTAATTAGCTCTATCAAAAAGTAGATGAGGCGGGGAGGAGTTGGGTCGGTTATCGGTTTTCGAATTGGAAAATGGAACAAAATAACGCGGAAGGGTGGTCGGGCGGGGGTGCCCTGGGAAACCGACTTGTAATTAATGATTGGGAGCCAAGTGGAGGGGAACGGGGTTGTCCAGGGGCGCTCATTCATTTGATTATCATTATTAGTAGAGACGAGAACCCTTATCAGTAATTAATGGAAATAGAAACATTACCAAAATTAACCAGCGTCTAATCAACCGTACAATGAGGATAGCCGGAGATTCCACAAGCAAATCCCTGTTACCCCAATAAGCTTCGAATGAGAAAAACGGACACGGAAAGACTTACCCGTTTTAGAAGTAAGGATACGGGAACATCTCCCCGTTTTAGGATTAGGAAAGCCGCTACCCGTTTTAGGATTAGGGAAGATCTACCCGTTTTAGGATTGGGAAAATCTACCCGTTTTAAGATGAGGGAAGATCTACCCGTTTTAGGATTATGGAAGACCTACCCGGTTTAGGATTGGGAAGATCTACCCGTTTTAGGATTAGAGAAGATCTGCCCGTTTTAGGATACGGGAACATCTACCCGTTGTAGGATTAGGGAAGATCTACCCGTTTTAGGATTAGGGAAGATCTACCTGTTTTAGGATTAGGGAAGATCTACCCGTTTTAGGATTGGGAAAATCTACCCGTTTTAAGATGAGGGAAGATCTACCCGTTTTAGGATTATGGAAGACCTACCCGGTTTAGGATTGGGAAGATCTACCCGTTTTAGGATTAGAGAAGATCTGCCCGTTTTAGGATACGGGAACATCTACCCGTTGTAGGATTAGGGAAGATCTACCCGTTTTAGGATTAGGGAAGATCTACCCGTTTTAGGATTGGGAAAATCTACCCGTTTTAAGATGAGGGAAGATTTACCCGTTTTAGGATTAGGGAAGATCTACCCGTTTTAGGATTGGGAAAATCTACCCGTTTTAAGATGAGGGAAGATCTACCCGTTTTAGGATTAGGGAAGATCTACCCGTTTTAGGATTGGGAAAATCTACCCGTTTTAAGATGAGGGAAGATCTACCCGTTTTAGGATTATGGAAGATCTACCCGGTTTAGGAGTAGGGAAGATCTACCCGTTTTAGGATTAGGGAAGATCTGCCCGTTTTAGGATTATGGAAGATCTGCCCGTTTTAGGATACGGGAACATCTACCCGTTGTAGGATTAGGGAAGATCTACCCGTTTTAGGATTAGGGAAGATCTACCCGTTTTAGGATTGGGAAAATCTACCCGTTTTAAGATGAGGGAAGATCTACCCGTTTTAGGATTATGGAAGACCTACCCGGTTTAGGATTGGGAAGATCTACCCGTTTTAGGATTAGAGAAGATCTGCCCGTTTTAGGATACGGGAACATCTACCCGTTGTAGGATTAGGGAAGATCTACCCGTTTTAGGATTAGGGAAGATCTACCCGTTTTAGGATTGGGAAAATCTACCCGTTTTAAGATGAGGGAAGATCTACCCGTTTTAGGATTATGGAAGACCTACCCGGTTTAGGATTGGGAAGATCTACCCGTTTTAGGATTAGAGAAGATCTGCCCGTTTTAGGATACGGGAACATCTACCCGTTGTAGGATTAGGGAAGATCTACCCGTTTTAGGATTAGGGAAGATCTACCCGTTTTAGGATTGGGAAAATCTACCCGTTTTAAGATGAGGGAAGATTTACCCGTTTTAGGATTAGGGAAGATCTACCCGTTTTAGGTTTGGGAAAATCTACCCGTTTTAAGATGAGGGAAGATCTACCCGTTTTAGGATTAGGGAAGATCTGCCCGTTTTAGGATTATGGAAGATCTACCCGGTTTAGGATTATGGAAGATCTACCCGTTTTAGGATTAGGGACGATTTACCCCTTTTAGGATTAGGGAAGATCTACCCGTTTTAGGATTAGGGAAGATCTACCCGTTTTAGGATTATGGAAGATCTACCCGTTTTAGGATTAGGGAAGATCTACCCGTTTTAGGATTAGGGAAGATCTACCCCTTTTAGGATTAGGGAAGATCTACCCGTTTTAGGATTAGGGAAGATCTACCCGTTTTAGGATTATGGAAGATCTACCCGTTTTAGGATTAGGGAAGATCTACCCGTTTTAGGATTAGGGAAGATCTACCCGTTTTAGGATTAGGGAAGATCTACCCCTTTTAGGATTAGGGAAGATCTACCCCTTTTAGGATTAGGGAAGATCTACCCCTTTTAGGATTAGGGAAGATCTACCCGTTTTAGGGTTAGGGAAGCTCTACCCGTTTTAGGGTTAGGAAAGATTTGCCCGTTTTAGGATTAGGGAAGATCTTCTATTCTACCTGTTTTAGGAATAGGGAAGATCTACCCGTTTTAGGATGAGGGAAGATCTACCCGTTTTAGGGTTAGGGAAGCTCTACCCGTTTTAGGGTTAGGAAAGATTTTCCCGTTTTAGGATTAGGGAAGATCTTCTATTCTACCTGTTTTAGGAATAGGGATGATCTACCCGTTTTAGGATGAGGGAAGATCTACCCGTTTTAGGATTAGGGAAGATCTACCTGTTTTAGGATTAGGGACAATTTACCCGCTTTAGGATTAGGGACAATTTACCCGCTTTAGGATTAGGGAAGATCTACCCGCTTTAGGATTAGGGAAGATCTACCCGTTTTAGGATTAGGGAAGATCTACCCGTTTTAGGATTAGGGAAGATCTACCCGTTTTAGGATTAGGGAAGATCTACCCGTTTTAGGATTAGGGAAGATCTACCCTTTTCATTATTTTTATATGGGAAGATCTAACCTGATCTCTCGATCTAGCTAATATTGGCTGTGAGGATATTATTATATATAGGGAGCTAAATTGAATATTAATGTTGTTGAACCTATTCTTGAGCTACGCTACCCCTTTCTATGTTCAGTTTCAAAACAAGTAAATAAAATTCAGATTATTTTCTTTTTTCATTCGAGTCCAGGCGGTAAACAATTTTCCTAGTTCTGTCCCCGTGAACAAACGGGGTCAGTCGTTTGGGCCTAAACCCCACTCGGCCTACTTTCAACATAACCTAATCTCGGCATAAATATTTCGTCCGAAATTATTCCGAGTGGTGTTTATGCCCAAACGACTGAAAATAAAGAAAAAAATAAGCCTTTTTTTTGTTAATTTAAAAACGTTGGAACAGTCGTTTCGGCCTAAACCCCACTCGGCATACTTTCAACATAACCGAATCTCATCCGAAAATAGAAAAATATATATATATTAATTAACAAACGAGCCAAATTAAACGTAAAACTTGCCCGAATCACTTAAATGAGTGTTTTATTTCATAAAACGTTGAAAACCATTGGGCCTAAAAGCAAATGGGCCTAATAACTTCTCGGCATACTCTCGGCATAATACAGAGAAAGAAATATAGGATGTTCCCTTCTTTCTTTATCCCTCCTCGTTCCGCGTATTTCAAACGTTATATTAGTTGGGAGTTACGACAACAGAGAGCGTCCGTCTGCACTTACTTCTTCTCTCTTACAACTCACAGGTTTTCACAGAGCTGAATATCGGGCTCAATGACGTCACTTCTCTACCCCTCCCGTCTTCTCAATTCACCCTAATTTGCATATCATCGGTGCCAACTTTAATTACCTTATAATTGACTAATAAATACGAATTACACATATTCTTTCACGTCTTTTTACGAGGAAGACAATGGTGACATCCTTTTGATTTTAGATGTAATTAAAAATTAATATTATTTTAAATTAAAACACGGGATTCAGCTGTCACACAGATATGATGAATGGGTTTGTTTACCGAGTCTATTTATAGAATTTCTTTTTCACCCCTCACAATCTTTTTAAAAGGGG
>JAGWEN010001477.1:0-26752 GCA_018703685.1 Orius laevigatus | reverse complement strand
AAATGTTCATTTTTTGCACATTTTAGGGGTATTTTTGCATATGGAATTTTTTCATCTCAAAAATGACTTCAGATTCGTGTTCCTCGAGACAAAAAACAAGGAGAAATCGTAGTTTTGTTTGAAATTTTAGGCCAGGGTCGAGAAATTAGGTGATTTCGTATTTTTTAGGACACTAGGGGCCCTTTTCAGGTAGGTTATTGATCTTTTTTGGACACAGGGGCCCTTTTAACCAGATTTTGTTCTTTAATTTTTGATCCTTTTTGGACACAAGGGGTCCTTTAAGCTTGAATTTTGAGTCTTTTTTTGACACTAAGGGCCCTTTTTAGGTAGGTTTTTGATCTTTTTTGGACACAAGAGGCTCTTTTTTAAACAGATTTTGTTAATTAAAAAAGGTCATTTTTAGCTTGATTTTTGATACTTTTTGGACACTAGGGAACCTTTTAGGGCTTTTAGCTTGAATTTTGATCCTTTTTGAACACAAGGGGCTCTTTTTAGCTTAATATATGATACTTTTGGACACTTTTTTTGTTCTGTTTTTGTTTTTGTTTTTTCACAAATTTTGTTCCTTAACTACAAAAAAATCTTTTATGCTTGATGTTTGGCCTTTTTGGCACACTAAGGGCCCTTTTAACCAGATTTTGTTCCTTTACTATGAAAAGAACCCTATTTAGATTGATTTTTAGTCTCCTTTTTGGACACTTGGGGGTTCTTTGAGCGTGATTTTTGATATTTTTTGGACAATAGAGGCCATTTTTACTTCGATTTTTGGACATTAAGGAACCTTGTAGCTCGATTTTTTCCTTTAGGTACGACAAAAAAAAAAAGCTCTTTTTAGACATTATAGATTTTTTATCCTTTTTAGCTCGATTCTTGATCATTTTTATACACTAGGGGCGATTTTTACCTCGATTTTTGGACATTAGGGGCCCTTTTAGGTAGATGTTTTACTTTACGACCAAAAAAAAGGCTCTTTTTAGATTGATTTTTTATCCTTTTTGGACACTTTCTATTGTAAAGGCTTGAAAAAATTGAAAAATTTTGTTAGTTTGTGATCTTTGAGTCGATGTCATTTTTGGCCCAAATCACTGAAGGAATGTTTTCGTTATTAAAATCAGAAAATGGGACCTGAAGTTAATTTTTCGCCTTTCTCCCTGTTGAATTTTTACATCAAATCAAAGCCATAGAAAAGCTCGAAAATGCATTTCCCCATAAAAAATGAAAACATATTTTGTAAATTTAATCAGTTTCTGCCCCTCTAGGACCTTTTTATGGAAATACAGAAGTTAATAATGCATTAAAATTCCATTTTAAAAAAGAAATCGATGTGTACTCAAAAGGGGGATGGAAATGTTTAGCACGTCATGGTTCTGTTGGCTTGAATATCTTTCTTTTGAGAATAACCCCCCGTGAAAGAAAACGAACGGGGGGAAAACCGTCGGGACGCCAGGACCCCATTAAGACATAAGGAGAAACTCCCACGAATAAGGGTGAAAAACATGAGACTTTTTTCTTTATTCCTAGGAAAAAGAAGAAAAAGAACAAAAACTTACTCGGTTGTTTCTTTTCGAGAGGATCTTTCAAGTTGAATATTCGCGACTAAATGGCTTGTTGATAGCCGAAGAGGGCCGTTTTTATATGAGGTGAGAATATACCTGGAAAGAGCAAAAACAAGGGTGGCTTTTCGGGGGATGATAGTCGGATAATAGCCTTTCCGAGGCCCGCATTCCAGGCCCAACCCTTCACATAAAAAACCAATTCGATTCTCAAAGAAAATAAAAATTACACCAGAAAGATTCGATGCTTTCAAAATATCAGTAGACTAGGTCAGATTGCTATTGCGGCACCATTTTTCGCATTCTGGTGCACTTTTTACCCCCCATTTTGGTGAAAATTTTACCCCATTGAGGTATCCTCTTGATCCCTGCTAAATCCTGCTAAATTTTTACCTGGCAAAACACCACGAAATGTTCGATTTTTTTCAGTTTTCACCTCATAACTTCTAAACCATTAGTTTTATGCGAAAAGTTACTTAAAGCATAATTAAAGATTATAAATTTCCCTAAAGTTTAAGCCCAACCGCAGCTTCTTAGGTCAAATAGATCCTGAGATATTGGACTTCAAAAATCCAAAAAGTTGGACGTTTTAGTTTTCAGCTTCGAAATCCTGCTAAATTTTTACCTGCCAAAAAACCCCGAAATGTTCGGAATTTTTTCAGATTTCACCTCATAACTTCTAAACCATTAGTTTTATGCGAAAAGTTACTTATAGCATAATTAAAGATTATAAATTTCCCTGAAGTTTAAGCCCAACCGCATCTTCGTAGGTCAAATAGATCCTGAGATATTGAACTTCAAAACTCCAAAAAGTTGGACGTTTTAGTCTTTTGGCTAGAATATTGGCTTTAATACTCATCCCACGAGAAAAGTGTCATAAAGTAAAGTTGTAGAGCAGTTATCTAGCTTGGATTTAAGGTGTTGAAATTCAAATTCGGTCTAGCCGTTCGTTAGATATCTACCCGTGGATAAAAAGTTTCGATTTTTAATGAAATTACTGATAGGGATAGCTCCAGACAAATTGGTACTTTGTGCGGATTCATTCGAGTTGAGGCTTTTAAAGGTACCTAAAAGGGGATGGTTGAATAAAAAAAGGATTGGTAATCAAAGGTTTGGGTTGGGCAGTTTTGAACAGGTAGATACGTCGGGGGTAGATTCGAGACTGAGTGGCAACGGAAACGGGCCCGATTTTCTCTAAAGTCCTATAATAAATGATAAAAGCCGGAGTTGGCCGGCTTGGGTCTCTAATGAGTCCGTTAGTCGAGATAAGCTGCCCTGAGGAATCGCTTCTCGTTTTCCCTCGAAAGGGATTGGGAAACTGTTGGAAAGCATTGATCAGGGGTGGCCTCCCTCCCGACGACCGCCCCCGCCAATTTACATCACGGACCCTTATCTCGGACCCTCGAAAATTGTTATTTACACCAAGAAAGATCCAGGATTAAAATAAAATACGTTTTAACCCGTCCGACGAAACGGAATTTCGATTTTCAAAAACATGTAACTTGGAGAATTTTATTGAGGAAAAAATGTTTTTATATCCCGAAAACGACCTTGTATTCTTGTTTTTCACCCTAAAAATGGTCAAAAATTACATTTCGGATGAAATCAAATAATGAAAATTTTAGGGTCCAAAAAGTGAAAAAGGGTCCCCCCTTTGGTGACGTAAAAAAAAAGTTTTTATATCCCAAAACCGACCTCAGATTCTTGTTTTTCATGCTAAAAATTGTCAAAAACGACATTTTGGATGGAATCAAAAAATGGAAATTTTAGGGCCCAAAAAGTGAAAAAGGATCCCCCTTTGTATTGGTGAAGTCGAAAAAAATGTTTTTGTATCCCAAAAATGACCTCAGATTCTTGTTTTTCACCCTAAAAATGGTCAAAAACCACATTTTGGGTGAAATCAAAAAATGAAAATTTTCAGGTCGAAAAAGTGAAAAAGGGTCCCCCTTTAGGTGAGGGGAAAAAAATTTATATCCAAAAACGACCTCGGATTCTTGTTTTTCACGCTAAAAATGGTCAAAAACCACATTTTGGATGGAATCAAAAAATGGAAATTTTAGGGCCCAAAAAGTGAAAAAGGATCCCCCCTTTGTATTGGTGAAGTAAAAAAAAATGTTTTTGTATCCCAAAAACGACCTCAGATTCTTGTTTTTGATGCTAAAAATGGTCAAAAACTATATTTTGGATGGAATCAAAAAATGAAAATTTTAGGGCCCTAAAAGTGAAAAAGGATCCCCCCCTTTGATGAGGTCGAAAAAAAATGTTTTTGTATCCCAAAAACGACCTCGGATTCTTGTTTTTCACCCTAAAAATGGTCAAAAACCACATTTTGGATGAAATCAAAAAATGGAAATTTTATGGCCCAAAAAGTGAAAAAGGATCCCCCGTTTGATGAGGTCGAAAAAAATGATTTTGTATCCCAAAAACGACCTCAGATTCTTGTTTTTGATGCTAAAAATGGTCAAAAACTACATTTTGGATGGAATCAAAAAATGGAAATTTTAGGGCCCAAAAAGTGAAAAAGGATCCCCCCTTTGATGAGGTCGAAAAAAATGTTTTTGTATCCCAAATACCTAAAACGACCTCGGATTCTTGTTTTTCACCCTAAAAATGGTCAAAAACCACATTTTGGATGAAATCAAAAAATTAAAATTTTTTAGCCTAAAAAGTGACGAGACCTTTGATGAGGTCGTCAAAAATATTTTGTATCCCAAAATCGACCTCAGATTCTTTTTTTCATGCTCAAAATTGTCAAAAACTACATTTTGGATGGAATCAAAAAAATGGAAATTTTAGGGCCCAAAAAGTGAAAAAGGATCCCCCTTTGTATTGGTGAAGTCGAAAAAAATTATTTTGTATCCCAAAAACGACCTCGGATTCTTGTTTTTCACCCTAAAATTGTCAAAAACCACATTTTGGATGAAATCAAAAAATTAAAATTTTTTAGCCTAAAAAGTGACGAGACCTTTGATGAGGTCGAAAAAAATATTTTCTATCCCAAAATCGACCTCAGATCTTCTTAGCCCTATTTTGAGGAATCAGGCAGCAACTAACGTTCTTCCCCACTTTTTGCTTAACTTCCAGTTTATTTACCCGATTAAACGTAATTTAAAAAGCTTCTTTTTATATGATTACTGCCTTTGGGGCATTTAAAAAAAAGGCCTTTCTCTGTCAAAAAAGAGGTATTGTGTTTGTGAATCAAGACGAAAGAGGAGGCTAAAAGAGGAAACATATAAGGGACTAAAGGGGTCTCCAATTAGGTGAAGAGTTTTCTCCTGCCTAAAGGGCCCCCTTGAGGTCGAAAAAAAATTCTTCCTCTCAATAGTTTTGATTAGAAACATCTTTTTAAAAAAGCTTTGAAATACTTAAACGGCACTTTTAAAGTAAGCAATAAGCAATCTAATTACAATCACAAGATAAGGAATATTCCGAAGGGGAGGAAGGTAATTTTCAAAGGGGGAAACTTCGTCACTTCCTTAAACAGCCAATCAAAGGCATTCCCCGATAACTAATTAGTATCTTTTCATTAATTTAATTATCTTTGAGTCACCCTTTGTCACTGTTTCCACCTTCCCCCTTTCATTTTCTCGCTTAAATTGAATTTTTGTTTGCTTTATTGGAAAATTCTATTTTCTAAACTGTAATTCGGTGTAAAGAGACTAAAGAGGCTCGGATTTTAAAGGAGATTTAAAACGTCAACCCCTGACTTATTCAAGAATTGATTTCAACCAAGTTGACCATTACGTCATCAAGATGAAGAACTTGTGGTGATTCAGTAAAATGGTGACTAAATTATGTCCGATAATTTGGCCTTTTTTAAAAACCCGAAGAGATAAAAGTATTGGAATTTTCAACTATTTTTGACAAAAAATTATTTCTTCCCTTTTCAGTCTAAGTTTGAACTCTTTTTGATAAGAAAAGACCCTTTTTAGCCAGATTTTGACCCTTTTATACAAGGAAAATCCTTTTTCAGCCGGATTATGACCCTTTTGACTAGAAAAGATACTTTTCAACTTGATTTTGAACCTTTTGTGATACGAAAAAACCCTTTTTAGCCAGATTTTGACCCTTTTTGACAAGGAAAGTCCTTTTTGAGCCAGAATATGACCCTTTTGACAAGGAAAGACACTTTTATTATGTCCGATAATTTGGCCTTTTTACAAAAACCCGAAGAGATAAAAAAAAAGATATTGGAATTTTCAACTTTTTAGCCAGATTTTGACCCCTTTTGACAAGGAAAGTCCTTTTTCATCCAGAGTATGACCCTTTTGACTAGGAAAGACACTTTTCAGCTTGATTTTGAACCTTTTGTGCTACGAAAAGACCCTTTTTAGACAGATTTTGACCCTTTTTAGCCAGATTTTGACCCTTTTTGACAAGGAAAGTCCTTTTTCAGCCGGATTATGACCCTTTTGACTAGAAAAGATACTTTTCAGCTTGATTTTGAACCCTTTGTGATAAGAAAAGACCCTTTTTAGCCGGATTTCGACCCTTCTTTGACAAGGAAAGTCCTTTTTCAGCCAGATTATGACCCTTTTGACTAGAAATGATACTTTTTAGCTTGATTTTGAACCTTTTGTGATACGAAAAGACCCTTTATAGTAAGATTTTGACCCTTTTTGACAAGGAAAGACTCTTTTTGGCCTGATTTTGGACCCTTTTTTTTTATTTAAAAAAAAAACACCCTTTTTAGCCACAATTTGGCCCTTTTTAATAACGAAAAACCCTTTTCAGTCTGATTTTGTACCTTTTTCGACAAAACGAGAATAAAAAGGCCCTTTTCAGCCTGTCCTTGACCCTTTTTCTCAAGGAAAGACCCTTTTCAGCCTGATTTTGTACCTTTTTTGATAAAAGATTTAAAAGGCCCTTTTCAGTCAGATTTTGACCTTTTTTAATTTTGGCCTTTTGCAGCCTAATTTTGTACCTTTTTCGACAGAAAAAGGTCTTTTCAGCCTGATTTATACTACTTTTACAAGCAATTTTAACCATTTTTAACACAAAGAGACCCTTTTCAGTCAGATTTTGACCGTATCAAGAAAATACCTTTTTTGGCCTAATTTTTAACCATTATTTGACCTGAAAATACCCTTTTTAAGAAGATTTTGTCTCTCTGCGACAAGAAGAACCCTTTTTAGCCAGACTTTAGTCTTTTTTAGGTAGATTTTTCACAGGAAAAGACCTTTTTAGCCAGATTTTAGGGCGTATTAGTGGTTGTGGAGGGATCTATAGAGCCCAAAAATATTTGAAAAGTTCCAGTTATGGGGCTCCTCCAAACTTCCCACTTTGACTCTTTTTCGTCGCCTTTTAATCAACCAAAAAAATGACTTTCTTGTCATAAATTAAAGGGTCAAAAAATGGTTTTTCCTCGCATTCTTAGGTAAAAGTTCATTGCGTGACTAAAATCGCGTGTTTTCCCTTGACAAAAAATTAATCCCTCGTCTTTAAAAGGCAATTAATTAAAATGGCCGAAAAGGGAAAAAATGTTTACACCCTTTTTGAAGGTGCAAAGGCGACTTTGCGGTAGGGTAGGCTCGGAAAGAGACCTCTAAGATCTTGTTAGGGAAAAAAAAAAGTCTGGACCGTTAGTTTCCAAACCCCTCGAGAACAGGTGTTTCTCCCTTTAAAACATCCCCCTTTTTTTCCTCCCTTTTCGTCTCTCTCAAAAAATTCTCTTTAATATTGTTTTCTACAATACCAGTAAATAAATAAATAAAGAAAAAAAAATCATGTTTTTATTTTATTACATTTTTTTAGAAGTCGCATTCTTCGTAGCTCTCGTCTGAAAGATTTGTCCGTTTTCTGTGATTGAATAAAAATTGAAATATGACCTCGAGAAAAGGATTTGAAGAAAATTCATTTTCTAAATGACAAATCAACTTTTTTTTAAACGAGTCTCCTTTTTCGCCCATAAGGATCGTTTTGACGATTTCAAATCTGTAAATAAACGTTTAAAAAATAATAATTTTCTTAAAAGGAATACTTCGGTTCGAGGGATCTATACTGAAGAGGTGGCGTCGTTGGTAGAGGATGGATCGGATGGAAAGTTGTGAATCCGAAGACTAAAATGAGACTGAAGAGTTTTATGAGGAAACCTCCGGTGAGCAAAGTAGCTGCGACGACGATCAAGGCTGTGATTTTGATGAGGACGAGGCCCAGGAGGCCGTGAAATGTGACTGAAAAAATTAAATTAGTGCAGTTGAGTTTAAGCGATAAAAAGAATTTTTACAGAAAAGGACTTCAGAATCATTAAGGTGATTTTTTTCGTTTTTTCGCCAATATCTCGAAAACCGTAGGTCGTAGGCGAAATAATTAATAGTACAAAATTAAAGATTATTAAATTTGCTACAATTTTGAGCTAATACGATTTTTTGTAGGACCAAACGTATTTGAGCTACGAGGTGGCCAAAAAACCGGGGTTTTCTATTTTGACCTCTAAAGGACAGAAGACGTCATCTAATCAAAAAATTGTACTTAATAAAAGTTGTAGATAATTTAATTACCT
Source organism: Orius laevigatus (assembly GCA_018703685.1). Classification (NCBI taxonomy): domain Eukaryota; kingdom Metazoa; phylum Arthropoda; class Insecta; order Hemiptera; family Anthocoridae; genus Orius; species Orius laevigatus. The sequence continues at coordinate 18,697 of JAGWEN010001477.1, read as the reverse complement.
TTTAAAAACAACTCTCAAAAAGCAATTAACGATCAATTTGGAGGGAGGGGTAAATTTAAATAAAATTCATTCAAAAATTGAAATTTCAAAAAATTTTATAAAAACAAAATTAAAGCTTATAAAATGTGCTACAAATTTGATTTACTAAGATTTTTTGCAGCACCAACCGTTTCTGAGCTACGAGGAGACAAAAAAAAAGGAAGGAATTTTCGATTTTTCCTATGGTGGCCGGTTTTACAAGCCTGACTCCTTGACCTTGAGCGTCTAGCCATGGGTCGCATTCCTAAATCCACTCGGCCACGAATTTTGAACTGAATTTAAAAATTACCCTGATTTCTGAAGAATTTTACAAAATGAACGATTTGAAAATTTTCCACGTTTTAGAATATCTTTTGAAATTTAATTTGAAGAGTTTGGAGGCGCAAAATAAGAGGAAAAACTTGATTTTTTTTTAATTTTTCCATCTTTTCCTTGTTTATTTTCATAAATTAATTTCTCAGGTATTCTTAAATCCCATCTCGATAAAATTAACCTCCCATTATTAAATGGAATTAACTCATAAATTAACTAGGTTCCTAAAAAAGATGTATGTATAGGTTTGGTTGGGGGGGTAATGGGGAGGGTTGGAGGGTAGTGGGGGTTATGGAAGGAAGATTTGTTAAGCTACAAAATACGTTTTATTGTTTTTATACATTTTTTTTATTCATAATTTTAAAATAAATAAAATAAAAAATTAATTTCAGATAGGTCTCTAAGCCCTGAGCCTCCATTGCACCGACCGCAATAGCTTCATTCCCATCAGAAATCAGCTAAAACAGTCAACCTCAAATTTTGATCGAGAAGAATTCCCATTCTTTAGTTTTAGTGCCATCATCAGCACCATTTTTCAACATGACATTTCCCAAATAACTTTGATCCTTTGCTCCGCATGTTATTTCAGTGTATCCGTTTTTCATGGCGTTCTACAATAAAAAAAAGAACCTTAAAAATATGGCAAAATGGAGATTTGGTCCCTATGCTTTCATAGACAAAAAAGGTTTATCTAGTCCAAAGCCTCCCTGGAGGAATGTGGCACCTTTGAAAAACTGACGAGAAATCCTCAGAGAATGGAAGTGCCACACCCCTCCAGGGAGGAATTTGACCTTATAGCATGAAAAGTTATTTTAGGTTAGTAATTTATGGAAGGAACAATCAATTCCGAGAAATACAAGTCCCTAAGGTCCTCCCGTAAATTAGAATTATGCAGTAGGTTCCATTTGGCCTCTACTCTCAACAATGTGGCCGCAAAACGTACATGGCATAAACCCGAAAATAAATTCCTTTCGACGTCACTATCTTTGAATTTCTCCGAAATAGATAAGCACTCGACGAACATCTTTCTGCCTTTCCACGTTCCGTAGCCGATCGACCAGAGGACACACCCAACCACACATTCCTCACTTTTATCTATACAAAAATACAAAAATTAAAATATTTAAAAGGCATTCTTTTTTTACCTTCAGCTATCATGCAATGAAGAGAAGGGTGGTAATCATCAAAGCAATTTTTCTTAAAATCTATCAAATAATTATTTAATAATTAAAACGAGATACCTTTTGAATCGATTTCTAAGGATGTTTCTTTCTAAAAAGAAGTTGTTTTGTTATTTTTAAATTGGGGTTTGATTAAATTACCTTAAGGAAATTGACGATTTTTTCTGAGTCTTCTTTTTCAGGGAGTCTTATTATTATTCGTCCCATGTTTGTAACCTATCTGTGGAGGAAGGCTCGTTGATTGTGTTTGGCCGGGGAGGAGGGAATTATCATAGCTGTCCCCGTCAAAACTCGTTACTTGAATTCAAATACGGATTTAGATACGCTTGTTATACTTATACAACTAGTGGCCAAAATTATATGTCGTGGAACTTCAAAAATTTGAGTTTTCATGAAAAAACAAATTTCTTTGTTTCTGAACTGGATAGTCGTTGAAGGATAGGGCATCTCCATCACTTCATCGACTATCAAGATTGCAACCACAAATTATCTATATACAGGGGCGGATCGGGCTGCCGGTGAGGGCCAATTTTTTTAACTTTCTTTTTTAAACTAAAATAGCAAAAGCTGAAAGAGCAAAAAATTCGAGGTACCAACTGAAACATTTCACAGGGGCCTGGGCTATTCGAGAAGAAATCGAGGTTCATGAGTTAATTTTTCGTCGAAAAACTTCGTAATCGAGGTTTTAAGAGTTAATTTTTCGTCGAAAAACTTCGAAATCGAGGTTTTAAGAGTTAATTTTTCGTCGAAAAACTTCGAAATCGAGTTTTTAAGAGGTAATTTTTCGTCGAAAAACTTCGAAATCGAGGTTTTAAGAGTTAATTTTTCGTCGAAAAACTTCGAAATCGAGGTTTTAAGAGGTGATTTTTCGTCGAAAAACTTCGAACTCAAGGTGATCCGCCCCTGGTGATATATATAGATCGTAACCTTCCTTCCTTAGGTTGGGCTTAGGTTACAAACATGGAAAAGTGTCAAAACATCAGACTTGCCGAAGTGGGCGACTGCAAAAATATTGTCGACTTTCTTAAGGTAACTGACTTTTTTTAACCTTAAAATTTAAAACAAAACTTTTTTTAGGAAACACACAATATTGAAATAGATATAAAAGGTAATAGGGGTATTCACGATCTTCAATTAACACGTCTTAATCGTGTTAATCATTTTAAACTTTGGGGGTATTCACGATCTTCAATTAAAACGTGTTAATCATGGTAAAATTCCCTGATTAACAAGTATTCACGATCTTCAATTAACACGTGTTAATCGTGTTAATCATGGTTAACTTTGGGGGTATTCTAGATCTTCAATTAAAACGATTTTTAATCGTGTTAATCATGTTAAACTTTGGGGGTACTCACGATCTTCAATTAAACGTGTTAATCATGGTAACATTCCCTGTTTAACAAGTATTCACGATCTTCAATTAACACGTGTTAATCGTGTTAATCATGGTTAACTTTGAGGGTATTCTAGATCTTCAATTAAAACGATTTTTAATCGTGTTAATCATGTTAAACTTTGGGGGTACTCACGATCTTCAATTTAAACGTGTTAATCATGGGAAAATTCCCTATTTAACAAGTATTCACGATCTTCAATTAACCCGTGTTAATCGTGTTAATCATGGTTAACTTTGGGGGTATTCACCATCTTCAATTAAAACGTGTTAATCATGGTAAAATTCTCTGATTAACAAGTATTCACGATCTTCAATTAACACGTGTTAATCGTGTTAATCATGGTAAACTTTGGTATTCACGATCTTCAATTAACACGTGTTAATCATGGTAAACTCTGGTATTCACGATCTTCAATTAACACGTGTTAATCGTGTTAATCATGGTAAACTCTGGTATTCACGATCTTCAATTAAAACGTGTTAATCATGGTAAACTCTGGTATTCACGATCTTCAATTAACACGTGTTAATCGTGTTAATCATGGTAAACTTTGGGGGTATTCACGATCTACAATTAAAACGTGGTAATCGTGGTAAAATTCCCTGATTAACAAGTATTCACGATCTTCAATTAACACGTCTTAATCGTGTTAATCATTGTTAACTTTGGGGGTATTCTAGATTTTCAATCAAAACGATTTTTAATCGTCTTAATCATGATAAACTTTGGGGGTACTCACGATCTTCAATTAAACGTGTTAATCATGGTAAAATTCCCTGTTTAACAAGTATTCACGACCTTCAATTAACACGTGTTAATCATGTTAAACTTTGGGGGTATTCACGATCTTCAATTAAAACGTGTTAATCATGGTAAAATTCCCTGATTAACAAGTATCCACGTCTTCAATTAACACGTGTTAATCATGGTTAACTTTGGGGGTATTCACAATCTTCAATTAACACGTGTTAATCTTGTTAATCATGGCATACGCCCTGGTAAATTCAAATTTTACCACGATTAACACGTGTTAATTGAAGATCGAGAATACCCCTAAATAATAATATAATTGCTACCTATTGATCATTTTCTAGATTTTAAGAAAAACTGCTTTGACGATTACCATCCTTCTCTTCATTGCATGATTGCTGAAGGTAACGTTTTTATTTGGTTTTTTTATTTTTTTATTTTTTTTATGTAATTGCTTATTGTAGATAAAATTGAAAAACGCTTGGTCGGCTGTGCCCTTTGGTCGGTCGGCTTCGCTGTCTGGAAAGGCAAAAAAATGTTTATTGAAGGCATTTATTTAGCAGAGAAGTTTAAAAATTCTATATTGGAAAAGAATTTGATTTCAAGCCTCTGTCAAGTAAGAAAAAAAAATATTTGAAAAATTTTAATCTTTTTTAATAATAGAATGCTGTACAAAATGGATACGCCGAAATACAAAGCAGTGCCAAAGAAGGAAGTTACTTGGGAAATTTAATCTTGAATTATGGCGGAACCAATGGTACCAAAATCGAAGAATGGGATTATTTTTCGCTCAAACTATAAAACGATTTTCAAACAAATAAAAACTTTTAAAAAATTCACTTTTTATTTAAAAACTTTAATTTCGATGACCTTGACTGCATATTCAAGGTTGAGTAACATAACCTTATCGCCCTTTTAAAATGATAAGATTGATCTTTTATTAAAAACTTCGTTTTCACTTAAAATAAAACAATTCTGAATTGATAACAAAATGAAAAATTATTCGACTAGAATTGCCAAAAGAGAGGATTGCCCAAAGATTTTTGAACTGTATAAGGTAAACTGAACACTTTTTATGGTAAATTTCCATTTCTAATGTTTTCTATGGCACGAAAAAATTTCATAATTGGATTGGGAAGGTTGAATTACCCTGGGGTAACATTTTTTGCTGATACTAGATTCTACTAGTCCTAGAACAAGAGGTATAAGAAGGCCCAAATCCTGCAAAAGGTTCACTATTTGCTGTTTTTTTATTTTATATTGTTTAGGAACATTAGGTAGTTCTAAATTCAAGTTTTCGTCATCCCCCCCCCTGTGCTTCGTCCGCCATTTTGAAAAACATAATCGGCAGTTTTTTCGGTTTTTGTCCTGTAGCTGAATACCTAAGGGTTTTAGCGAATTTTCAACGAAGTAAAAACGAAAGATAATTAAATTATGCGTCTAATGAGCTTTCAAAAGTCGAAATCGGTTCAGCCGTTCAGGAGATATCGATGGTCAAAATTAATACTTTTTTTTCGACTTGGCTGAAAAGTTAGAATATAAGGATTTGTAAGTAAAAATAAATTTTTAGCGTGTTTATTTTAACCCTCATTCACAACAAACACTTGGTTCCCCCGGTGCTCTAGCGACGCCACTGGTTGGATTACCCTGGGGTTAAATTTTTCGCCCACCAGCATAGTCAAACCAAATCGTCTGACCAAAACTTTTCTAGTTCGAAAAAGAAGAGATTTGGAAAAAAGTAGATTGGAAAGGTTAGTAAAAGTCGATTTTTCTATCAAATCTAGAGCTAATGGTGAATTTTTTCTTTATAAGATTTTGAAGAAAAAGGCTTTCAGGACAAAAATCCTGCGTTTTTCTGCCTTGTTTCCGAAGGTAAAGCTCAATTTTGAGTTTTGAAATTCTAAAAATTTTGAAACAGACGATGAAAAAAGGTTAAACGGCTGCGCAATCTTCTCTCTCGGATACGCCACCTGGGAAGGAACTCGAATGTTTCTTGAAGATTTTCTAGTTCGAAAAACCCTCAAGAACTCCGAATTCGAAGATCGATTTTTCAAACAAATATTTCAAGTAAGTTTTTCTCTTTTTATTAAAAAATAAAAATACTTTTTAGGAGGCGACCCAAAGAGGGTGCAGATCGTTTAGATCAATCGTGGGCGAAAAAAGCGAAATGGGACATTTGATTTGCAATTCAGGAGGTTACAACTCGGTTCAAGTCAACGGGTGGCACATCTATTCCATCAACAAAGAAAACATCCGTAAAAATGTTCTAAAACCAGAATAAAGAGTCGTTTTCTAAACTTTTTTTATGTTAGTAAAGAAAAACATAGTTTGAGCTGAGCGATAAATATTAAGGGAAAAAGGAGAAGGGGAAAAAAAGGCGTAATGTGTAAGTGTGGTGAGTAACCTGAGGACAAGGTTCTCTTCTCCTTTGGGAGTTGACAGCCCCCCCGCCCCTGAAGAAAGTTGCTCTCCTGCGGCTCGGTTCCATAATTCAGAGGGCTCGAACAACTTAAACTCCTTCCGAAACAGCCCTCTGTCCCTCTACTCTTGTAATTATTTACTAAATTATTTATAAAGAAAACTTTCGCTAGTGTTAACTTGTCAAGAAAATACAGTAGTAAGAACATTTGTGGAGAAGGAATCCCATAACTTGGGGCTCTAAAGACCTCTCCACACACCCTTCCACATTTTGCGTGGTTTTACGCATTTTCAAAACACAAAAACATGACAAAGACAAAAATCCTGTGATAATCAAGAGATATTTTGAACTATTTTTGATGCGAAAAGACCCTTTTTAGCCAGATTTCGTGTATTTTTCAACAAAAAATGCCTTTCCCAGCAAGATTTTGACCCTTTTTTAAAGGAAAAGACCCTGTTCAGTCAGTTTTCGTGTATTTTTTGGACAAGAAAGACCCTTTCCAGCAAGATTTTGACCCTTTTTGAAAGGAAAATACCCTTTTCAGCCAGATTTCGTATATTTTTTGGACAAGGAAGACCTCTTCCAGCAAGATTTTGACCCATTTTGAAGAAAAAAAAAAAAAAAAAAAGGCCCTTTTTTCAGGCAGATTCTGTATATTTTTTGGACAAGATTTTGACCCAGCAAGATTTTGACCCTTTTTTAAAGGAAAAGAACCTGTTCAGTCAGTTTTCGTGTATTTTTTTGGACAAGGCCCTTTTTTCAGGCAGATTCTGTATATTTTTTGGACAAGATTTTGACCCAGCAAGATTTTGACCCTTTTTTAAAGGAAAAGACCCTGTTCAGTCAGTTTTCGTGTATTTTTTGGACAAGAAAGACCCTTTCCAGCAAGATTTTGACCCTTTTTGAAAGGAAAAGACCCTTTTCAGCCAGATTTCGTATATTTTTTGGACAAGGAAGACCTCTTCCAGCAAGATTTTGACCCATTTTGAAAAAAAAAAGACCCTTGTCACGCAGATTATTGTATATTTTTTGGACAAGAAAACCCTTTCCAGCCTCATTTTGACCTTTTTTTTTACCAGAAAAGACCATTTTCAGCCAGATTTTGACCCTTTATGACAAAAAAGGCACTTTTTAGGCCCATAGCCTTTTCAGACTGATTTTAATAAGTTTTACTATTCGCAGATAAAAATTGAAAAATTTCATCTGGTCACCCTCCAATCCAAGTTTAAAGCACTAGGCATCCCCATCTTTGTTTCATATTTGATAATAGAATAGAACGAAAATAGAAATTGAATTGGGGGATTCAATTAGGAAGAAAAGTAAAGGTTTTTTTGAGTTGTTTCCCCCTAGGGGCTGTTATTTCTTCCGGATGTATTATTACATGAGGTCGATGAAATTGGGCCTGGAAATCATGAAAAACGTTCCTGGAAAGGGGGAGTCTTAATGAGAAAGAAAGAATCACGTTTTGGCGATAGATCAGTCCACTTACTGGTCGAGTAGGGCGTCGAAAGAGCGGGATGGTTCAAGTAGCCGTTTCCGAGGGCCGGGACGACCAGGAAGGAAAGTAAGAAAATCGACCACTTCATAACTGACCAAACAGTCTTTCCCTCCCATCATTTTATATTCAAAACTAAACGGGTCACTTCGGTCACGCCTTGTCTACATTTTGACTTCCCTTCGTCTTTTAGTGCGTAATTCCGGACTTCTCATATCCTCGGATGCCTATTTTAATGATCTCTTTTATTTCAACACATATAAAGGACCCCCTGGGACTTAGCCGCTACGTGACAAGAATCTTATATGGATTCCCAGTTTTGAATTTACGAGAAATGAAGACTCCGACGATATAAAGTTTTCAGAAAGCCTACAAGATAACGCTTATTTCCAATTAGTTTCCAAAGATAAAAACTTTTTCGTATAAAAAGCATGCAGTGTGCTGGGTTCGATCCCTCCAAGGTTTTTTGTCAAAAAAGGGTCAAAGTCTGGGTGAAAAGGGTCTTTTCTTATCAAAAAAGGTTCAAAATCAGGCTGAAAAGTGTCTTTTCTTGTGAAAAAGGGTCAAACTCTGTCTAAAAAGTGTCTTTCCTTGTCAAAATCTGGCTGAAAAGGGTCTTTTCTTATGGAAAAAGGTTCAAAATCAGGCTAAAATGGATCCCTTTTTTTCTTTTTCAAAAAAAAAGTTCAAAGTGTGGGTGAAAAGGGTCTTACTTATCGAAAAAGGTTCAAAATGAGGCTGAAAAGGGTCTTGTCTTATCGAAAAAAAGGTTCAAAATCCGTCTAAAATGTCTCTTTTCTTGTCAAATAGGGTCAAAATCTTCGTGAAAAGTGTCTTTCCTTGTCAAAAATGGTAAAAATCAGTCCAAAAAGTATCTTTTTCTGTAAAAAGGGACAAAATCAGGCTAAAATAGGTCTCTATTTTGTCAAGAAAGGTTCAAAATCAAGCTGAAAAGTTTCTTTCCTTGTCAAAAATGGACCCAATCTGGCTAAAAAGGGTCTTTTCTGGACAAAGAGCGTCAAAATCTGGCCAAATTTGTCTTCAAAAACCTCTAAATCAGCATATAAAGCCCATTATTGGTTTAAAAAAACCTCGAAATCAACATTTAGGAAGCCTAATTTTCGTCCAAAAACCTCGAAATCAACATTTAAAAAGCCAAATTTTCGTGAAAAACCTCAAAATCAAATTTTGGTAAAAAAAAAAATTTAAAAAAAAAAAACCTCGAAATCAACATTTATGAAGCCTAATTTTCGTACAAAAACCTCAAAATCAACATTTAAAAAGCCAAATTTTCGTGAAAAACCTCAAAATCAACATATTTTGTAAAGCCTAATTTTTTGTCAAAAGCCTCGAAATTAATACGTATGAAGCCCCAAGTTTCGTCAAAAACCCTCAAAATCAACATTTAAAAGCCAAATTTTCTTCAAAAACCTCTAAATCAACATTAATTAATAAAAAATAAAAAATTACAATTTACAATAATTAAATTTACATTAATTGTAAAGCCCAATTTTGGTTTTAAAAAAACCTCGAAATCAACATTTATGAAGCCTAATTTTCGTCCAAAAACCTCGAAATCAACATTTAAAAAGCCAAATTTTCGTGAAAAACCTCAAAATCAACATTTGTAAAGCCCAATTTTGGTTTAAAAAAAAAAAACCTCAAAATCATCGAAGCCTAATGTTCGTACAAAAACCTCAAAATCAACATTTAAAAAGCCAAGTTTTCGTGAAAAACCTCAAAATCAACATTTGTAAAGCCTAATTTTCGTCAAAAAAAAAAAAAAAAAAGCCAAATTTTCGTGAAAAACCTCAAAATCAACATTTATAAATGCCTAGTTTTCGTCAAAAAAACCTCATAATCAACTTTAAATTGACAATTTTTTGTCAAAAACCTCCAAATTATGGTTATAAGATCAAATTTTTTTGTCAAAAGTTTGGGAACCCCTCTGTTTTTGCTGAAATATTTTTTCTAAGAGCCAATTTTCTGCGCCCCCTTAACTGAAAACCCACCCACACCCTAAGGTCCCAGTCCGCCCCAGCATAGGGCAATCTATCAATAAAAACCAATAAATGAAACCTTTATACAACTTTATTAACTTATTTACAAACAAAATTTACAATGCTCAAGTTGGTTTAAATTTACAAAGGCTCGAGTTCTGAAAAGCTTCTTGGAGTTTGGCGTTGACAACGCTTTCGATGAGAGGAGTAAACGAGTCTTTATAAGCGGCGAGAATCTTCTGGACGATTTGAGCCTCGAGAGTGTTGAGGACGCCCAGTCCTGTAATACTCACAGCAAGGTCGTCAAAATCGGTCATTTTCACTTCGTTAAGAGTGATGATGCATTTTGGCGAGTAGACGACCGTCAGTTGAAGATCAAGCGCGTTTTTTCCGACCACCACGTAAATTTCGCCGCTTTCTTTTAAAAAAGGGAGTAAAGGTATTTTGGCAGTATAATCGGAAAAGTAGATGGTCATCGTTTTAAAACCGATAGTAAACTCCAAAAGATATTTTTTGTCACCGTGGACTATATTGCTGTGCCCTTCTCGCTCTACGGTCGCCGGATTCCGAAAAACGCCACCGTTCGCTATAAACTCTCCCCGAAGGCCGTATTTCACGAAATCCATCTCCACTTGAGGAATCAAAACCATCGTTTCGTTATGTTTGTTCATATAATCTTTTACCCCAAACAACGCCAAATCAGTAATAAAATCAGGCAAAGTCCTCAAATTATATTCAGCACCTTCCAAACCGCTGAGACTTAAAATCACAAGAAAAACTGTAAATTTCATTGTCAAACTTTCACTATTACTAAAATTATTGCATGAAATGATCAACAAATGAAAAGAAACACAAAGGAGTATAAAGGTCAATCCCCACTTCCTTTTATCACAGAATTCAACAGATATAGGCCATGAAGATTGGGATTTAACATAAATATAGCAGGCGTTGTCTGATTTTGTCTGTCATGAGAGATAAAAACGTAAAGCGAACATCTTGCCATGACCTTTCTTGACAAGAAGGTCTTTCTTGACCCTTTTCTGCTAGATTCTTGACAAAAAAAGACCCTCTCTAGCCAAATTTTAAACAATTTTTAACCAAAAAAGACCCTTTTCAGTTTTCTACCTTTTGAACCTTTTTTTTGACAAGAAGGAATCTTTTAAAGAAGATTCAAATCCTCTTTTGGTACGGATTTCCAAACCATGTTCAACACCCTTTTGGGCAGACAAAACGTTTTCAACAAGAAAGAACATGCAAACCTTTTGTAAAAACCATTTGGCCAGATTTTCAATTTTGAAATGAAAATATTTCGACCTGATTACCCAATCACTGAAAAATAATCAATTAGCAATCAATAATTAGTAGCAATCGATTACAATTTGCTTAGAACCAAAAAAAGGGAAATTTTGATGTAAAAGGAGGGGAAAAAATGGTGATGTGGCCAATCTGCGTTTACAACCTAAAACCGGCCTTAACCTCCTCCTTCATTTTTGTCAACATGACTGTTCTTTTAAAATAATTTAATTAATTTTAATATTAGATATACTTTTGTTATACATAATGTTTTCGTTCTTTTCAATCGTTTTTTTGTTCTCATTTCGTTCGGTCCTCTCCGACGACATTTTGGGCTGCAATGGTTTCGTCAAAAGTGAAGTCGAAATCGAGTACTCGAAAGTTGTGATCGAATTGTAAGTGAGCCTTTAGAGCCATTTTAGGCGATTTTTGGCAAATTGGGCTACTTTTTTAAGGCCGGATCTAGCAACCCTGTAATCTGGCCAAGTTGGGCTATTGACAGTATTACCAATATAGGCAATTTGTGGCAAATTGGGCTACTTTTTTAAGACATAATCTGACAACCCTGTAAGCTGATCAAGTTGGGCTTTTGGCAGTATTACCATTTTGGGCGATATGTGGCAAATTGGGCTTATTTTTCAAGGCCCAATCTGGCAACCCTGTAATCTGGCCAAGTTGGGCTATTGACAGTATTACCAATATGGGCAATTTGTGGCTAAATTGGGCTACTTTTTTAAGACATAATCTGACAACCCTGTAAGCTGACCAAGTTGGGCTATTGACAGTATTCGAATTGGGCTACTTTTTTAAGACATAATCTGGCAACACTGTAAGCTGACCAAGTTGGGCTATTGTCAGTATTACCATTTTGCTCGATTTGTGGCAAATTGGGCTACTTTTTTAAGGCCGATCTGCAACCCTGTAATCTGGCAAAGTTGGGCTATTGACAGTATTACCATTGGGCAATGTGGCAAAGGGCTACTTTTTAAGGACATAATCTGGCAACACTGTAAGCTGACCAAGTTGGGCTATTGTCAGTATTACCATTTTGGGCGATTTGTGGCAAATTGGGCTACTTTTTTAAGGCTCAATCTGGCAACCCTGTAATCTGGCCAAATCGGGCTATTGACAGTATTACCATTTTGGGCGATTCGGGGCAAATTGGGCTTCTTTTTTAAGGCCCAATCTGGCAACCCTGTAATCTGGCCAATTTGGGCTACGATTGTAACCGTAATCATAAGCACGATTACTAGTGTAACTGTATTTACTTTGGTTGTTACTGTAATCACGGTTATGATTGTAACCGGAATCATGATTAACTACAATTGTAACCATAATGACGATTAGGTACACTTCAATACTTGTAACCGTAATCACGATTACAATTTATGGTAACAGAATCATGATTAAGATTGTAATCTTAATTTAAACATTTGTGATTACATTTGAAATTAGGATTATGATGTACACCCAAAACTTGGCCAGATCATATTGCTTTTGCTGAGTTGTTTTTGGTTTCAGATTCACAAACAGGGAAGTTTAAAAAGATCATACCGATTGCGCACCAAACAACGGATATTACTTTTTTGCCTATCTATGACAAGGGTGAATACATTTTGAAAGTTTCGCCTCCCGAAGGATGGCATTTCGATCCATCCGAGGTCGCTTTTTACTTTCGACGGACGTGAGCGATCCGTGCATGACACAGGTCGAGACATCAATTTTTCAACTTCAAGGGTTTCTCGATCGTCGGGCAAGTGGTTAGCGACGGCCATCAGATCGGCCCGACGGAGTGACGGTCGAACTTTTCAAAACGGCGCTCGCATTTTGACGACTTTAACTGAAGGTGAGGGGACACTTCAAGTTTTCGCCGGTTTCTAGCGGAAACTACACGGTCAGGATATCGCATCCGAAATGGAAAATAAACTCAAAAGAATCTTCGGTGGAAATCAAAAACAGCAACGGAGTCGTCAAAGCGAAAAGTTTGTCCGTTTCCGGCTACGATGTCGCCGGGGCGTGTCACCAGCGACGGCCAGCCCATCTCTGTGTAACTTTTGTCTTATTCTCAAAAGAAAAAGTAATTTTGTTTTTTAACTGAACTCTTTTAATTTGTTACTTTTAGCTTAAAATCCAAGGATGCGAAAACTACCGAGATTCCTGAATTTTCCCGATCAGGACTTCCATTAGACGGATATTCCTTAGCCTGCCATGTTTTATCATCAACTCAAGGAATATTCTCGTTTGACAATCTTCCTCCTGGAGGTTACATCCTAGTTCCGCACTATAAAGGGTCAAAAAGTACCAAATTCGACGTCCATCCTAGATCGTTGGCTTTACAATGGGACACGGAAGTCATGAACTCGAAACAACTTTTGAAGTCAAAGGATTTACCGTCAGCGGTCGAATTTTATGGTCGCCCAATGGGAAAGCGATGAGTGGCGCCAAGGTTTTTGTCAACGGAAAGCAAGTCTTTGAAACATCCACTGATGGAGTCTACAATTTAGAAAGCATGCGAGCGGCTCATACAAAATCAGTGTTGAAGCAAGTAAGACTTTCAGCTAGCATTCACAATTTTAGACCAATCGACTGTTATAAAATTGTAGACGTGGTCGCAGTGGATGTTTAATTTGATTTTTCATTCATTTTTTTAGAAAATGTGATTTTTGATGAAACCGAAATAACGGTTTCTTCGACGACTCTTCCTGATCTCTATCCCAAAAATACCAAGTTTGTGGCCACCTTCATTCACCGACGAGTTCTGGCCCGTATAAACTAAACATTGAATCTGAAGATGGAACCTCGGATGTTATCTCGACTGATCCTAAAGGAAACTATTGCGTATTTTTGACGCCTGGAAGTATTCGTTTGTGCCAGTCATCGACCAAGCTCAAAAAGACTTATTGTGAGTGCTATACGTTGTAATGTTTTGGAATATCCCTGGTCAGGAGGTTATATTAAGGGATTTATGAGATTTATCCGGATTTAGGACTGGGCTAGGGAGTTTAAGGGCGATTTTCCCTTATTTGGGACAGAGGGGCTTAGGAGTTTTAGGGCAATTTTCCCCTGGTTGGGACAGGGCTAGGGAGTTTGAGGGCAATTCCCCGGATGTGGCGACCCCCTCACCCCGCCCCCCGTTAGGGGAGTTTCGGGGTCTTGAACGGCAACTATTACCCCTTTTTTATCGATTGGAGACCCACCGGACCTTAGCCGGACGTTTACCAGTTATAGGTGTAACCATTACATTCCCCATTGCATCTAGCCCTCTGCGACCCCCTCCTATTTTCCCTCCTTTTCTTTTTTCCTCTCCTTTTCCATTGTTATCTTAAAGGGTATTTCTTATATTCTCCTTCTTTTATTACTTTCCTTTCTTTATTTCATTTCTAAATTTTCCCCTCTTTTTTTCCCTTCTCTATCTTCCTTTCCCCCTTTTTCCCCCCCTTTTTTTTACCTTTCTTCTTTCCATCGTTTCACCTTTCCCCCCCTATTCTTTGTGTACCTCTCTTTATTTTGTTTGTTTTACCTTCCACATTATCCATGATTTTGCGGTACATTTCTAGGATATTTGTAAGCGCGCAAAATTCCCGCCGTTAGTTGTGGTCTTGGTAGAGGGCCAGGAGCGTAGGTTCCCCTAGATTTTGGGACTGTAAAGTGAATTTTTTCTGTGGTTTTTTGCAGTACCTAAGGGTGGCGGTGGTCTATGAGGGGGGTCAATTTTCCCTGAATTTGCGGTGACAGGGCTGTACGGCTTAGAGCAGTTTTAAGGGCAATTTTCCCTGATTTGGGAAACGGGCTAGGGAGTTTGGAGAGTGTTTGTTATAGTTAAGGGCGATATTCCCTTATTTAGGAGACAGGGCTAGAGATGTTTAGGGCAAATTTCCCACTGATGTGGAGCGATTCCTGTCCAATATTGGCACCGTTGATGCGATGTTTCCAGGCCGAGCGAGGGAGTGTTTAAGCCAGGCAATTTCCTCCCGGATTTTGGGGGACCGGGCTAGGGGAGTAGAGTTAAGAGTTTGACTTGCAATTGCCCCGATTTGGAAACAGGGCTAGAGATGTGTGAGGTTTTAGTTTTAGTTTATTTTAAGCGGGCCCATATTTTCCCTGATTTGGGACCAGGCGAGAGAGGAAGTTAGTTTTTTGAGGGAAATTTCCCCGATTTGCGACAAGCGCTTTTTGGGAGTATAATGTGCAATTTTTCCCTGATTCGGGACAGGGAGAGTTTAAGGGCCAATTTCCCCTGATTGGTGGACAAGGCTAGGGAGTCTGAAGCGGCAATTTAATTCCCCCTGATTCGGGATCCGGGCGATGGGGAGTTTGAGGGCAATTTTCCACGATTTGGGGCGCGGTAGGGAGTTTAAGTTTAAGGGCAATTTTCCCCTGATTTGGGACAGGGCTAGGGATGTTTAAGGCAATCCCCCGAATATTTGAGACCGCGGCGGCTCAGGGGAATTGAATTTTGACGGCAATTTGCCCTGATTTGGGACGGGCTAGGGAGTTTTGAGGGCAATTTTCCATGGATTTGGGACAGGGCAAGGGAGTTTGTGGGCAATTTTCCCTGATTCGGACCGGGCTATGGAGTTGGTGTTTGAAGGCTAATTTTCCCTGATTTTGGACAGGGCTGGGGAGTTTGGTTTTGTTTTAGGGCGCAATTTCCTTGATTGACCGGGTGAAGGGGGAGTTTTGTTTAGGGCAATTTTCCCATGTTTTGGGACAGGGTAGGGAGGTTTGTAAGGGCAATTTACCTGATTTGGACCGATGCGAGGGAGTTTGAGGGTCAATTTCCGATGATTTTGGACGGGCTAGGAGTTTGAGTTTTTGTTTGGGGGGTGGGGTTTGGTTGTTGTGTTTTTTGGTGGGCAATTTTTCCCTGATTTCGGGATCCGGGCGAGGGAGTTTAGTTGAGGGCAATTTCCCCGGATTTGGGACCGGGCTAGGAGTTTATGGCAATTTCCCCTGATTTCGGGACCGGGCGCTAGGGAGTTTAAGGGGCAATTCCTCCGGATTTGGGACCGGGCTAGGAGTTTGAGGGGCAATTTCCCCTGATTTTGGACCAGGGCTAGGGAGTTTGATGGGCAATTCCCCTGATTTGGGACCGGGCTGGGCGAGGGGAGTTTGTTTTAGGGCAATTCCTGATTTTGGGGACCGGGCGAGGGAGTTGAGGCATTTTCCCCTGATTGGACCGGGGGAGGGAGTTTTAAGGGGCCAATTTCCCCTGATTTGGACCGGGCGAGGGAGTTTGAGGGCATTTCCCCTGATTTGGGCGGGCTCCGGGCTAGGAGTTTAAGTTCAATTCCTTGATTGGGGGACGGGCTAGGGAGTTTGAGGGCAATTTCCCTGATTTGGGACCGGTGCGGGGGCGAGGGAGGTTAGTTTTGAGGGCAATTTCTCCTGATTTGGGGACCGGGCTAGGGAGTGTAAGGGCCAATTTCCCCTGATTGGGGACCGGGAGAGGGAGTTTGTAGTTGAGTTTAAGGGCAATCTCCGGATTTGGGACCGGGCTAGGGAGTTTTGGACGGCAATTTCCCTGATTTGGGACAGGGCTAGGAGAGTTTAAGCGCATTTACCCCTGATTTGGACCGGGCGAGGGAGTTTGAGGCAATTTCCCTGGATTGGGGACAGTGCTAGGGAGTTAAGGGCAATTTCCCCTGATTTGGCGACCGGGCTAGGGAGTTTAAGGGCATTCCCCCTGATGTGGGACCGGGCTAGGAGTTTGATGGCAATTCCCCGATTCGGAACCGGTCGAGGGATTGAGGGCAATTTCCCTGTATTTGGGACCGGGCGAGGGAGTTAGTTGAGGGCAATTTCCCTGATTTGGGACAGGGCTAGGAGTTTAGGTTTGATGGGCAATTTCCCCTGATTTTGGACAAGGAGAGGGAGTTTTAGTTTTAGGGCAATTTCCCCTGATTTTGGATTAAGGCTAGGGAGTTTAAGTTTAAGGGCAATTCCCCTGATTGGGAGCGGGCTAGGGCCTTTATGAGGCCTCACCGTTATTTATTTCACCATACTCTGCCACACCTTGTTCATGCCTAGTTCTGCAACTTAGTTCTAAGTAATTATATCAAATTTCAGATTTCTCCCGTCAAAAGAGACGTCGTTGTCATTAATTATATTAGAAGAAAAATATAAAATTTCTCTCACCTCAAAAGCTCAGTTCAGGGTCAAATAACATGCATGTCTGTCTGCCCGTTGATAACTGTCAATTTGAAGCCTAAAGGGCAAGGAGGGGGCCTTCAACTATTGCCAAAGGTTTGATTTTTTGTTTTTTTTTTGGTTATCTATTTATTAAATTTTGATTGGAGGCGGTTATGAAGTCAAAGGACGTTCTTACGGTGATATGACGTTTATATTGAGCCCTGGGCTTGGTTGGGTGCTGGATAAAGATGTTCTTTCTTTGTTTGTCATAATGAAAAGACTCAAGTCCCCACTTTCACTCAATCTGGATTTACTGTACCAATTGTTTCGTCTCATAGTACCAAGGTTAGTAAAAATACTTGGAAAATTTGGTGGTCAAGGAAGGTGGGGGTTGGGTTGGCGAGGTAATGGGGGGGGAGAGTAGAAGGTTTGGAGGAAGTAAAAGGTTGTGACTGGGAGGTAGGAGAGGGGGGTTGAGCAGGTTGATTAAGAGGAGTATGGGGAGGTTGGGCGTGGCTTGAGGAGGGTGGAGCGTAGATTGGGGAGGGTAGGAGAGGTGATGGGTAAGTGCAGGGGCGGACTGGCCCGGGTGGCGGGTGGAAAGAACCCCCCCCCACCCCCCCCCCCCCCTCCATTTGGTTAAAAAAAAACCTCGAAATCAACAATTTATGGTGCCCTAAATTTTCGTTCCCCCTCCCCCCCCCCCCCCCAAAAACCTCAAAATCAACATTTTAAAGCTATAATTTTCGTGAAAAAAAAAAAAAAAAAAAAAAAAAAAAACAAAAAAAAAAAAAAAAAAAAAAAAAAAAACCTCTAAAATCAACTTTAAGATGCCTAATTTTCGTCCAAAAATCCTTCAAAATCATTTGATTTTCGTCAAAACTGAAATCAAATTTAAGCCTAATTTCGTAAAAACCTCCAAATCATTGGTGGTAAGGACCAATTTTTGTCAAAAAATCTCAAAATGAACGTTTTAAGTGCAATTTCTTTTGTCAAAAACCTCAAAATCAACATTTAAAAAGCCTAATTTTCGTCCAAAAACCTCGAAATCAACATTTGTGAAGCCTAATTTTCGTCAAAAAACCTCGAAATCAACATTTGTGAAGCCTAATTTTCGTCAAAAAACCTCAAAATCAACTTTAAATTGACAATTTTTTGTCAAAAACCTCAAAATCATGATTATAAGAGCAAATATTTTTGTCAAAAAATCTCAAAATCAACGTGTATAGTGTAGATGTGGCTAATGCCTTGTTTGCAAGGCCAAAAAAAAAAAGTTTTAAGTGAAATTTCTTTTGTCAAAAACCTCAAAATCATCATTTTAAACCCTAAATTTCATCCGAAAATCTCAAAGTTAACATTCAAAACTTTGGGGGGGGGGGGGCAAAGGATTGTTTGAAATTAAATGACTTTTATGTATTTTTTAGGTTATATCTCTCTCTTTTCTCCTCCTCCGTTGCCACTCCTTTCGTTTAATCTCCTTCTTGTTGTTTTTTTTTTTTTTTTTTTTTTTTTTTTTTTTTTTTTTTTTTTTCTTTTTTTTTTTTTTTTTTTTTTTTTTTTTTTTTTTTTGTGTGTTTTTTTTTTTTTTGTTGTGTTTTTTTTTTTTTTTTTGTTTTTTTTTTTTTTTTTTTTTTTTTTTTTTTTTTTCTTTCTTTTTTTTTTATTTTTTTAGGTTA
>JAGWEN010001476.1:0-26800 GCA_018703685.1 Orius laevigatus | reverse complement strand
AAAAATTATAAAAACTCAAGATAAAAAGGGTCCCCTAATGTCCAAAAAGGATTAAAATTCTGAAAGGGCCCCTAGAGTCTAACAAAGATTATAAATCAAGCTAAAAAGGGCCCTTTTGGTCACCAAGAACCATAATCTAGCTAAAAGGGCCCTTTGTGTCCAAAAATTATAAAAACTCAAGATAAAAAGGGTCCCTAATGTCCAAAAAGGATTTAAAATTCTGAAAGGGCCCCTAGAGTCTAACAAAGATTATAAATCAAGCCAAAAAGGGCCCTTTTTGGTCACCAAGAACCATAAACCATAGTTAAAAGAGCCCTTTGTGTCCAAAAATTATAAAAACTCAAGATAAAAAGGGTCCCTAATGTCCAAAAAGGATCAAAATTCTAAAAGGGCCCCTAGTGTCTAACAAAGATTATAAATCAAGCTGAAAAGGGCCCTTTTCGTCACAAAGAACCATAATCTAGTTAAAAGGGCCCTTTGTGTCCAAAAATTATGAAAATTCAAGATAAAAAGGGTCCCTAATGTCCAAAAAGGATTAAAATTCTGAAAGGGCCCCTAGTGTCTAACATAGATTATAAATCAAGCTAAAAAGGGCCCTTTTCGTCACCAAGAACCATAATCTAGTTAAAAGGGCCCTTTGTGTCCAAAAATTATAAAAACTCAAGATAAAAAGGGTCCCTAATGTCCAAAAAGGATTAAAATTCTGAAAGGGCCCCTAGAGTCTAACAAAGATTATAAATCAAGCTAAAAAGGACCATTTTCGTCACAAAGAAACATAATCTAGCTAAAAGGGCCCCTTGTGTCCAAAAAAAGATCAAAAACCTACCTAAAAAGGGATCTTAGTGTCCAAAAATTATGAAAACTCAAGATAAAAAGGGTCCCTAATGTCCAAAAAGGATTAAAATTCTGAAAGGGCCCCTAGAGTCTAACAAAGATTATAAATCAAGCTAAAAAGGGCCCTTTTGGTCACCAAGAACCATAATCTAGTTAAAAGGGCCCTTTGTGTCCAAAAATTATAAAAACTCAAGATAAAAAGGGTCCCTAATGTCCAAAAAGGATTAAAATTCTGAAAGGGCCCCTAGAGTCTAACAAAGATTATAAATCAAGCTAAAAAGGGCCCTTTTGGTCACCAAGAACCATAATCTAGTTAAAAGGGCCCTTTGTGTCCAAAAATTATAAAAACTCAAGATAAAAAGGGTCCCTAATGTCCAAAAAGGATTAAAATTCTGAAAGGGCCCCTAGAGTCTAACAAAGATTATAAATCAAGCTAAAAAGGGCCCTTTTGGTCACCAAGAACCATAATCTAGTTAAAAGGGCCCTTTGTGTCCAAAAATTATAAAAACTCAAGATAAAAAGGGTCCCTAATGTCCAAAAAGGATTAAAATTCTGAAAGGGCCCCTAGAGTCTAACAAAGATTATAAATCAAGCTAAAAAGGACCATTTTCGTCACAAAGAAACATAATCTAGCTAAAAGGGCCCCTTGTGTCCAAAAAAAGATCAAAAACCTACCTAAAAAGGGATCTTAGTGTTTAAAAAGTATAAAAACTCAAGATAATAAGGGTCCATAATGTCCAAAAATCGAGGAAAAAATTGTCCATAAAGGATCAAAAATCTTTGGGCCCCTAAGTGTCGAAAAAGGATCAAAAGCTTAGCAAAAAAGGGCCCCTAGTGTCCAAAAATAATCAAAATTCAAGCTAAAAAGGCCTTTTTCGTCACAAAGAACCATAATCTAGTTAAAAGGGCCCCTTGTGTCCAAAAAAAGATCAAAAACCTACCTAAAAAGGGCCCCTAGTGTCCAAAAATAATCGAAATTCAAGCTAAAAAGGCCCTTTTCGTCACTAATAACCATAATCTAGTTAAAAGGGCCCCTTTTTTTTTCTCCAAAAAAAGATCAAAAGCCTATCAAAAAAGGGCCCCTAGTGTCCAAAAATAATCAAAATTCAAGCTAAAAAGTCCTTTTTCTTCACAAAGAACCATAATATAGTTAAAAGGGCACCTAGTGTCCAAAAGAAATCGAAATTCAAGCTAAAAAGGCCCTTTTCGTCACTAATAACCATACTCTAGTTAAAAGGGCCCCTTTTTTCCAAAAAAGATCAAAAGCCTAGCAAAAAAGGGCACCTAGTGTCCAAAAAATATCTAAATTCAAGCTAAAAAGTCCTTTTTGTCACAAAGAACCATAATCTAGTTAAAAGGGCCCCTAGTAAGGATAAAGACTCAAGATAATAAGGGCCCTAATGTCCCAAAACCTGGAGCCCTTTCAAAGCCCTCCTCTGAAATGACAGACTTCGTCATTTCTCTATCAGCAACAAATCGTTGACCCTTAGCTTACTATTCGGAGGTGTAGTGGGGAAAATTAAAATTCTCTCCTCAACCACCCTTTCACACTTGGCAACCCAAATGGTATTCCAAACCTTCCTGTTTTGAATCTTAAAGACGACTTTTACGCCAGATTATCCTCAAATCATCAAAGTTGGCCAAGAATTCATCTATAAAAGAAGATAAGAAAAGTTTTGAAAATTAGTTGCCATAGTGATGGGACATGGAAACTTATTGGTTGAGGTCTATTAATATCTTAACTTGAGGATGTTGTTGTTAAGAGTGGCATCCGTCTTCTGCCGGACCTTCAACACATTTCTCTTTCAATTCCTCTAACAGGAGAATCAGGATTTGAGACCAAGGGTATTCTAAATCCATGGTGTGCTTCGTCGGCCATTTTGAAAAAACATATCATTTATGAACATCGATATCTCTTGAACGGCTCGACCGATTTTGGCTTTCGAAAGCTAATTAGACGCAAAATTTAATAATCTTTCTTTTTAAACTTCGTGGTTAAGTCGCTAAAATGCATTGTTTTTGCGCTAGAGATAAAAAACAAAAAAAGTGCCATATCTGGCCGGTTTTTTCAAAATGGCGGACGAAGCACAGGAAGGGGGTGACGCATTTATGAACATCGATATCTCCTGAACGGCTCGACCGATTTTCGCTTTCGAAAGCTAATTAGACGCAAAATTTAATAATCTTTCTTTTTTTACTTCGTGGTTAAGTCGCTAAAATGCATTGTTTTTGCGCTAGAGATAAAAAACAAAAAAAGTGCCAAATCTGGCCTGTTTTTTCAAAATGGCGGACAAGAGAGGAGGGGGGGGGTGACGCACTTAGACCTGTCCTAGACAAAATGAAATCATAAAATATTGCACCTTTTGCAATTTGGGGCCCTTGTTTTCACCTAATTCTCATGGACTACCTAGGAAATGAGGGTATTCGGGCTTAGACGTAGGCTGAGTTGGCGGTTTACTTGAATTTAACCCCGAGTTGCGACAAAAAAATTCTTCAACTCAGCATTTCACTTTTATTTTGTCGACTCTTTTAAATTCGACACCCTGTCTTGCCTTTTTCCTTCATTTTGAAAATTCGTTTCAAAAGTCTGGAAAACGAAAAGCTGGGAAATCAGAAAAGGAAATATTTTCACAGGAACGTTTCCTGAACCTTATCAGTGGAATACGTATTAAAATTAGTAAATATCCTTCCCCTCCTTCGAATTAAAATAGATAAAAAGTCGATTTTTCTTATGCGAAAAGATTATTAATCGCTGACTATTCGTATTGAAGAGAGGAAGTATGAATAATGTGCTAGCAATTAAATTTTTATAACCTACTTTTTATTGATATTTTATTAGTGAAAATATCTCGTCGTAGTTATGGAAACGGGTCTTTCGGAAGGTAAAAAATTTAAATTACTGGATGGGCGCCACAGGTTTTGATTGGGCTTTTTGACCTAAAAGTTGAGTTTTTGGCCAAAAAATGGGATGCCAATTTTCCAAAAACTGAACATTTCAAGGTTTTTTGGTCGCTAAAAGTTTTCGAAGACTCGGACTTTGCAAAATGTTCCTTAGAACCTTTAAAATAAGCCTAGTATGGACTCGATCGGACTAGTGGTTCTCCAAATGTGTTTTTTTAGTCTTGCTGTGCGGAATTTTTGAAGTCCAATATCTCGGGAACTATTAGACCTACAGAGCTGCGGTTAGGCTTAAATTTTAGGTTATTTTATAAGCTTTATTTATGTTTAAAGTGACTTTTCGTGTAAAACTAATGTTTCGCAAGTTATGAAGCAAAAATTGAAAATTTCGAGGTTTTTGGTTTGCTTGAATTTTTCCCGGAGGATTTCGAAGGAAGAAATCAGTTTTACACCGTTTTAACAGTTTTACGTCAAGCCTAGTCTGGACTCGATCGGACTAGTGGTTCCCCAAATGTGAGTTTTTTCAATCTCGCTAAAAAAAGCTGTGCGGAATCTTTGAAGCCCAATATCTCAGGAACTGTCTGACCTACAGAGCTGCGGGTGGGCTTAAATTTTAGGTAATTTTATAAGCTTCATTAGTGTTCTAAGTGACTTTTCGTGTAAAACTAATGTTTCATAAGTTATGAGGAAAAAACCAAAAATTTCTAGATTTTTTGCCTCCTAAAAATTTTCCCGGAGGATTTCGAAGAAATCAGTTTTACACCGTTTTAACAGTTTTACGTCTAGCCTAGTCTGGACTCGATCGGACTAGTGGTTCCCCAAATGTGAGTTTTTTCAATCTCGCTAAAAAAAGCTGTGCGGAATCTTTGAAGCCCAATATCTCAGGAACTGTCTGACCTACAGAGCTGCGGGTGGGCTTAAATTTTAGGTAATTTTATAAGCTTCATTAGTGTTCTAAGTGACTTTTCGTGTAAAACTAATGTTTCATAAGTTATGAGGAAAAAACCAAAAATGTCGAGGTTTTTTGCCTCCTGAAAATTTTCCCGGAGGATTTCGAAGCAAGAAATCATGTTTACACCGTTTTAACAGTTTTACGTCCAGCCTAGTCTGGACTCGATCGGACTAGTGGTTCCCCAAATGTGAGTTTTTTCAATCTCGCTAAAAAAAGTTGTGCGCAATCTTTGAAGCCCAATATCTCGGGAACTATTAGACCTACAGAGCTGCGGGTCGGCTTAAATTTTAGGTAATTTTATAAGCTTCATTAATGTTCGAAGTGACTTTTCGTGTAAAACTAATGTTTCATAAGTTATGAGGAAAAAACCAAAAATTTCTAGATTTTTTGCCTCCTAAAAATTTTCCCGGAGGATTTCGAAGCAAGATATCAGTTTTACACCGTTTTAACAGTTTTACGTCCAGCCTAGTCTGGACTCGATCGGACTAGTGGTTCCCCAAATGTGAGTTTTTTCAATCTCGCTAAAAAAAGCTGTGCGGAATCTTTGAAGCCCAATATCTCAGGAACTGTCTGACCTACAGAGCTGCGGGTGGGCTTAAATTTTAGGTAATTTTATAAGCTTCATTAGTGTTCTAAGTGACTTTTCGTGTAAAACTAATGTTTCATAAGTTATGAGGAAAAAACCAAAAATTTCTAGATTTTTTGCCTCCTAAAAATTTTCCCGGAGGATTTCGAAGCAAGAAATCATGTTTACACCGTTTTAACAGTTTTACGTCCAGCCTAGTCTGGACTCGATCGGACTAGTGGTTCCCCAAATGTGAGTTTTTTCAATCTCGCTAAAAAAAGCTGTGCGGAATCTTTGAAGCCCAATATCTCAGGAACTGTCTGACCTACAGAGCTGCGGGTGGGCTTAAATTTTAGGTAATTTTATAAGCTTCATTAATGTTCGAAGTGACTTTTCGTGTAAAACTAATGTTTCATAAGTTATGAGGAAAAAACCAAAAATTTCTAGATTTTTTGCCTCCTAAAAATTTTCCCGGAGGATTTCGAAGAAATCAGTTTTACACCACTCAAACATAAGAATTTATGATGGAAAAGCCGACATTTTTGTTCCCTTGAAACCTTCTTACCTGGCTCCCCCATAAAAATGTCCCAAAGTTTAAAATTTTGGATTTTTTCCCCTAAATAGCTTCTTAGAATTGTGTAGCCTTGCATGTCTATGTTTAGTGAGTAACCTGCTTAGCAACGCCTTAACGTAAGCTTCCAGAATCTGCTTATTTGCCTCAAATATCCTTGAATTATCCATTTTTCACAACTTTGACTCAAAGTACTACCCTGGGATTTAGGACGTATATTTTATAAAAACTATTATTTTTTCAATTTTTTATTTTATTTTTATTTTATTTTTTGTTTCATGTCTTTTTTTCGTGTCTGGTATTGCGGAACTGCAGCTGTAAGTATTCTATTTTGTTTTTAACGATTTTTTTTCGTTCCTCGTGTTTTTAAAAAAGATGGTAGGGGCTTATAGATCCTTATGGGGGGAGGGAATGGTAAAAGGTTGATAAGAGAGGCCACTCTCGTGAACACGATTCAGTCCTCTGATAGCCATGGCCAAGGATCCTCCTCCCACTCTCCCTAAGTACACTCCTTCTTATCGTTTATCAAACAATAGACGTTATGAATCATCACCACAAGTAGCACCAGTAATGAATATTATTCACTAATTAGTATTTAGATTTTTTCTTTAAATAGTGTCTATTTTGCCTTTTTTAAGTTTTTTTTTGGCTTTAAAATGCTTTTCAACTGTGTAATGACATATTTTACGTCAGTGATTAACTTGGTATATGTCAATGTACCTTCAATCTATAGGAGGATGTTACTAAAATAGTCTTCCAGTGAAGGGTTGTTATTTTTATTCGCTTTTCGCATGTTCAAATTAGAAAATAAGTTAAAATAAACATCCAGAATTGTTGAACTGTAAATTACATGGAGGGAAAATATTGTGGTTTTCAAAACCACGATATTGTTTTCGGTTTCTTATTTACTCTTTTTTATTGGAGAATGTGAAAAATAGGATCGTTAAAGGTCTGAGAATTTTTTTTTCGTGTTATCCATACATCTGGTGTACATCTGTTAAAGATGACACTGTTTTAAGGTCAAGTGTATAGTTGGTACTTTGTTGGATTTTTTCAATCTTTTTTATTTTCAAAAAGTTCAAAATGATTCAGGATGAGTCATAGATCTGAGTAAAATAGCCTTGATATCTGGCAATTATTGATATAAGAAAATTATTAAAATCGTTGCAGTTTTGTCGTGAGGTTTAGTTTTTTTAGTGCTTGTTACCTGGAGGTTTGTGTGCTGCTTAGGAAAATCCCTGAGGGGCAAACTTGAAATGAGCCAAAGGAGTCTATAGGTGGCCTCCACATCCATCTATAGGTGGCCTCCTCATCCATCAATAGGTGGCCTCCTCATCCATCTATAGGTAGCTTCTGTATCCATCTATAGGTGGCCTCCTCATCCATCAATAGGTGGCCTCCACATCCATCTATAGGTGGCCTCCACATCCATCTATAGGTGGCCTCCTCATCCATCAATAGGTGGCCTCCTCATCCATCTATAGGTAGCTTCTGTATCCATCTATAGGTGGCCTCCTCATCCATCAATAGGTGGCCTCCACATCCATCTATAGGTGGCCTCCTCATCCATCTATAGGTGGCTTCTGCATCCATCTATAGGTGGCCTCCTCATCCATCAATAGGTGGCCTCCACATCCATCAATAGGTGGCCTCTAGATCCATCCATAGGTGGCCTCCTCATCCATCAATAGGTGGCCTCCACAACCATCTATAGGTGGCCTCCTCATCCATCTATAGGTGGCCTCTAGATCCATCCATAGGTGGTTTCCTCATCCATCAATAGGTGGCCTCCACATCCATCTATAGGTGGCCTCCTCATCCATCAATAGGTGGCCTCCGCATCCATCTATAGGTGGCCTCCCCATCCATCTATAGGTGGCCTCCACATCCATCTATAGGTGGCCTCCCCATCCATCTATAGGTGGCCTCCTCATCCATCTATAGGTGGCCTCCGCATCCATCTATAGGTGGCCTCCTCATCCATCAATAGGTGGCCTCCACATCCATCTATAGGTGGCCTCCTCATCCATCAATAGGTGGCCTCCGCATCCATCTATAGGTGGCCTCCCCATCCATCTATAGGTGGCCTCCACATCCATCTATAGGTGGCCTCCCCATCCATCTATAGGTGGCCTCCACATCCATCAATAGGTGGCCTCCGCATCCATCTATAGGTGGCCTCCCCATCCAACAATAGGTGGCCTCCGCATCCATCTATAGGTGGCCTCCCCATCCATCTATAGGTGGCCTCCCCATCCATCTATAGGTGGCCTCCGCATCCATCTATAGGTAGCCTCCTTAGCTGCTATTATTGAGTATGATTCCTTTAGATTCCGGAATCTCCAATCTTATATAAAGAATGAAGCTACTCATTGCCTCAATCCCCTAGGTGGCCAGGACTGGATTAAACTTTGAATAGTTTCTAGCTAATCATATCCTGCCCTACTGTTTTTGCATTTATACGAATGCCATAGGAAGATACATTTTTAAAACTTAAAAATGATGAATTTTAGAATTGATTTTTAAATTTTTTTTTCAGCTTCCATCAAAACGTGAGCTGTTTTTCAAAAACGAACTTCCTACCGCCGGTGTTCCAGAAGCCGCCGCCACGCCTACTCCACCTCCCACCCTGTCGAAGGAAAACTTCACAAAACGTCAAAATGACAGAGGTAAATTTTCATTTGAGAAGTGAATTCTCTTGGTTTTTATGAGGCAAAATCACCTTTTCATTTTGTTTTCTATTTCAGGGGATCCGCCCGATCCTGTCGACAGGTTCAGCAAAGCGGACCGAGATCGAGCCGTTCCAGAAAAGAAAACGAAAGAGTTGGACGGCTACGTCGGATTCGCCAATCTTCCGAATCAAGTTTACAGAAAAGCCGTAAAGAAAGGTTTCGATTTCACTCTCATGGTTGTCGGTAAGTTTTTCCAAGACCTACATTTTCAAAATGACATTTACCCAAAGGTTAAAGGGTTAGTACCTGACCTTTCATGATTAAACCGAAATGGCTCCTTTTTTTCTGTGGAAAAAGTCATGATATTTATCTTTTGGATGTTTTCCAGGTGAATCCGGCCTCGGAAAATCAACCCTCATCAACTCAATGTTTTTGGCTGACATATACAGCGCTGACCATCCAGGCCCATCTCAAAGAATTAAAAAAACAGTTCAAGTTGAAACTAGTCGCACCCTTCTTAAAGAGAACACAGTCAATTTAACGTTGACCATAGTTGATACTCCCGGATTTGGTGATGCCGTCGACAACTCAAATTGCTGGCAGCCAATAGTCGATTATATACAATCAAGGTAAGCCTTTTGTTTAATTTTTATTATTTTCATATTTTGTTTTAGATATGAGGAATATTTGAATGCAGAATCAAGGGTGAATCGAAAAAGCCAAACTACGGACACCCGAGTTCATTGCTGTCTTTACTTCATCGCACCTTCTGGCCATGGCCTCAAACCCTTAGATGTAGAATTCATGCAAAGACTACAAGATAAAGTGAACATTATACCTGTAATAGCTAAAGCTGATACTATGACTCCTGAAGAATGTGCTCATTTTAAGAAACAGGTTAGTCCTGAGATTTTTTCACTCCAGTTTTACATCTTTTCTTAGGTTCTCAATGAATTGGCTCAACACAAAATAAAGATATACGAGTTTCCCGACTCGGAAGATGAACCCGAAGGGAAGAGCAATGGAAAAAAATTGAAAGACAGAGTTCCTATGGCTGTCGTCGGAAGCAATACCATTGTAGAGGTCGACGGTAAAAAACTTCGAGGACGAAAATACCCTTGGGGTGTCGCAGAAGGTAATTAACTTTCTCAAAGAGAAGTTATTGTAATACCGTCGGATTCGGGTTTTTGGGAAGGGTCTTCCAGACCCCCTAGGGTCAAACTGACTTTTGATCTTTGCCGGACATGACTTTGTCTGTGGTGCCGGCCGTCCATCCGGCCGTCCGTCGCCTTTTTTTTCCGGAACACTTCACGGCCACAATTTTCATCCGATTTTCACGAAATTTTCACACAATCTTCCTTTCGTGGTTATCTTGAAAGTGACGAGAGCGATTTTTGAAATTCGACAAAATGGCGGAGATATGTCTGTCTAAAGTTTGCAAAAATGTGCTACGCCCTTTCTACCGGTCCGATCTTCACCAAATTTTAACCAAATAATCTTCACGTGATCCCGATTAAATTTCATTAACTAATTAGGTAATTAATTATGTAATTAGGTAATTATGACTAATTAACTTAATTTTCCCATTTTCATAAAATTATCACCAAATTCATGTTATGATTGAATTATTTTTTTTTTTCAAAAATTAATTAATTAATTAATTAACTAATTAGGTAATTATAATGTGTTTGAGTGAAATTAGTCCCATTTTTAGAGAATTATCACCAAATTCATGTTATGATTGAAAAAAAATTTTTCCCAAAAATTAATTAATTAATTAACTAATTATTTAATTACCTATAATGTGTTTGATTGAAATTAGTCCCATTTTCATAAAATTATCACCAAATTCAAGTTATGATTGAAAAAAAGGATTCATTTCCCCCGAAATTTATGGATTCGCCGAAATCTGTAGACCTTTCTGGGCAAGCTCCAGGACCAATACTTTTACATCAACCACCATTATAATCTATTAATTTTTTTTTAGTCGAAAACCTTGAGCACTGCGATTTCATAGCTTTGAGAGATATGCTCATAAGGACGCATTTGCAAGATTTAAAAGATGTCACCAACAACGTCCATTATGAGAATTACAGGTGCAGAAAGCTAGCAGGCCTAGGGCAAGATCCAAAGCAGCGTGCTTCCAACAAGTAAGCTTTATTATTATTATTTTTTCAATAACAAGTTAATTCATTGAAATCTTATAGTTGACCAATGCTTTTTAGTTTTTCTAATGTGCTGTTAATATTGTTAACAGTTTTCATTAGAATGGCATGAGTTCACTCTAGTGAATTATGGGAAATTTACTTTTCTTATCCTTTATAGCAGTGGTTCCCAAACTGGGCGTAAGCTGTCTTTTTTTTTTTTAAGGCTGTTTTTCAAAAACCTTAAAATCGACATTTTAAGAGCCAATTTTTGTTCAAAAACCTCAAAATCAACATTTGTAAAACCTAATTTTCGTCCAAAAAAGGTTTTAAGAGGTAAATTTTCATCAAAAACCTCAAAATCAACATTTGTAAAGCCCAATTTTCGTCCAAAAACTTCAAAATCAAAGTTTTAAGAGCCTTTTAGTCAAAAACCTCAAAATCAACATTTGTAAAGCCTAATTTTGGTCAAAAAAAACCTCAAAATCAACATTTATGAAGCCTAATTTTCGTCCAAAAACCTCAAAAACAACTTTTAAAAAGCCAAAGTCAACATTTCTAAAGCCAAATTTTCGTTTAAAAAAAAAACTCAAACTCCAGCCAATTTTTCGTCCAAAAACCTCAAAAACAACTTTTAAAAAGCCTTATTTTCGTCAAAAACCTCAAAATCAACATTTGTAAACCTCAAAGCCAAAATTTCTAAAGCCAAATTTTCGTTAAAAAAAACAAACTCGAGCCAATTTTTCGTCCAAAAGCCTCAAAATCAAAGTTTTAAGAGACGTTTTTCGTTAAATCAAGGTTTTAAGAGTCCAATTTTCGTCCAAAAACCTCAAAATCAAAGTTTTAAGAGACGTTTTTTATATAACAAAAAAAAACCTCAAAATCAAGGTTTTAAGAGTCCAAATTTTCGCCAAAAACCTCAACGTAGGGGGGACTATGAAAAAGTTTGGGAACCTCTGCTTTATAGAAACTTTCTTGTGCAAGAATTTTTTTTCTTCTCCAAATTCTCTTCTTTTAACTTTCTCAATTTAGTTTTAAAGCACCTCTGAGGTGTGTTTTATATTAATTTTTTAACCTTTAACTGATTGAAAGAAACACAATTATTGAAACAATCATTCTTGAGGTACTTGAGACCATTTCTTACTGAATAAAACCATCAAATTTGACATGGAAACCATATCCACAAATTCTAAATGTGATATATCGGATTTGTGCCATTTTTCATTGGAATTTCTTTTTGGTCAATTTTCAAAAATTTCTATTTTGGCTTATCCTGGCCCTCCTGAGGGCACAAAATTGAAACTTAGTGTCTAAAATATCTAAAAAAAAACGTTTGGTCCATACAAAAACACAACTTTTTACACTTTTATTTTCACTTTTTAAACTTATTACAGCACAAAGTTCATGCTTTTTCCATCATTCATAAAAGACACATGCTCGAGCTTAAATATCACGAATTTAAGAATTATTTTGTGCTGTAAAGTTTACCTTTTTGTGTATCTTTTCCCTTTTTTCAACTCTTTTTATAAAAAAGTGTAAGCTTGCTGGTTTCTCATGCTTATCTCGTGTTTTCCTTCATAGTGCCTCCCAAACAATGATCAACAACACATTTATGACTGTTTGGTAAGTATGCCTGCCTCTAAGTCTCTCTGTGTGTCTTTTGACTCTCACAGTATGTTTTAAGAAAGTAGCATTAATGAATTAGAGAGACAATTCGATATTTCAAAAGCTACAAATTTTTACTTTTTCTTTTTCTATCGTCGGTGCTTTCACTTGCTGGACCTCGTGTGTTTTAGTGGATGTTTTTCAAATTTTTTCATGAATGCCTTATGTTTAATGCTACTTATGTAGTTTTTATTCCGGTTTCTCCTTATGAGACATCATCGAGAGACAGGCAGTGTTTACCTAACCAAAATTATCGAAAAAGTAGCAGTGGTCCAGCAAGCTTTTATATTGTCAAACATGCATTTTTATGTACTTGAATAAATAGCATTTTTTCTATTTAAAAAATTATTTGCCCTATCATTGTAGACTTGAATATTCTGTGAGAGATGCATGTGTAGATTTTTAGGAGCCCATGAAGAACGATTAGGTTATAGGCACAATTTTTGCATTTATTCTACATGCGTAGGGGCGGACTGGCCCGGGGGGGGCGGGTTGACAGAACCCCCCCCCAAGAATACATAGAGGCGGCGCCCCCCGGGTCAAGTTTTTTTTTTTTATTTTTTTTTTATTTTAAGCGTTATTTTTGCTCAGTGGCTCCCAAACTGGGGGGCGTAAGCTGTCCCCAGGGGGGTGTGGGAAAGCTCAAGATTTTTTGTGTGCAAATATCCCCAAAAATTCGTGAAAAACCACAAAATCAACATTCGTAAACCCTAATTTTCGTCAAAAAAACAAAATCTTCGAAATCAACATGTGTGAAGCCTAATTTTTTTCAAAAAACCTCAAAATCAACATTTAAAAGCCAAATTTTCGTCAAAAACCTCAAAATCAACGTTTATGAAGCCTCATTTTCGTCCAAAAACCTCAAAATCAACAATTAAAAAGCCTAATTTTGGTCAAAAAACCTCAAAATCAACATTTGTAAAGCCAAAGTTTGGTTTAAAAAACCCTCGAAATCAACATTTATGACTCCTAATTTTCGTACAAAAACCTTAAAATTTAAAATAACCTTAAAAACATTTAAAAGCCAAATTTTCGTCAAAAACCTCAAAATCAACATTTATAAATGTCTAATTTTCGTCCAAAAACCTCATATTCAACATTTATAAAGCCAAAATTTCGTCAAAAACCTCAAAATCAACATTTATAAATGCCTAATTTTCGTCAAAAAACCTCAAAATCAACTTTAAATTGGCAATTTTTTGTCAAAAACCTCCTAATCATGGTTATAAGAGCAAATTTTTTTTGTCAAAAAATCTCAAGATTAACGTTTTAAGTGCAATTTCCTTGGTCAAAAACCTCAAAATCAATATTTAAGAAGCCCAATTTTTGTCAAAAAACCTCAAAATCAACATTTTAAAACCCTTTCATTCAAAACCCTCAAAGTTAACATTCAAAACTTTAGGGGGGCAAAAGTTTTAATTTGTTTAAAAGGGGGGCGCACTGTGAAAAAGTTTGGGAACCTCTGTTTTTGCTCAATATATTTTTCTAAGAGCCAATTTTCTGTCAACATTTTCTGCGCAACCGGAACTGAAAACCCACCCACACCCTAAGGTCCCAGTCCGCCCCCGTACATGCGTGATCATTTTTTGAGTTTAAAGCACTAGGCACCTGCTGTATTTTGGTAGTTTTTTGTGTTTTTTGCGGTGTTTTGATGATGTTTTTTGTTTCAGGAACCCGCTCGCTCAGATGGAAGAGGAAAAGAGAGAGCATGACGTGAAGATGAAAAAGATGGAGACCGAAATGGAGCAAGTTTTCGAAATGAAAGTGAAAGAGAAAAAGCAAAAACTTCTAGATTCCGAAGCCGATGTAAATATTTTTTTTTCCCTTTCTTTTTTTAACTTCCGAATCACTACAAAAGCCAAATTTTTATCATTTGGAAGTTAAAATTGCATTTTTTGGAGGGAAATTAGTTAATTGTTCACTTTGCACTATGGCACTGAATTTTTCATCATTGTACATGATCACTCTTGGACATGCATATAGTACATAGTAGGTAGTAAAAGCATATATTTATATATATATAGTATATAATATATATATATATATATATATATATATATATATATATATAATATATTGCATATATAAAAGGATATATAGCACGGTCCCCAGTTTGGGGCATATGTTCTATAAAACTCATTTCCATAATGCAAGAATATTTATTATTCAATCATTAAACAGAATCAGTGAAGTCTCAAGAAATCAAGAAAGAAGAAATGTGCTGCTTTTTAAAATTTAACTTTTTTTTTTTTAAATTCTTCTTAAACAATCAAATGTTCTAATTTTAGCTTCAAAAACGACATGAACAAATGAGAAAAAGCCTTGAAGTTCAAATCAAAGAGTTGGACGAAAAGCGAAGAGCTCTTGAAGCTGAAAAAGCCGCCTGGGAACAATCGAACGGCGTCAGCCTTGAAGAATTGCGAAGAAGGAGTTTGGAAAGAGAGTAAGTTTTCGACCGTCGAAAATTTTCATTTTCAAAAAAATCCGGTTATCATAAGCTTCGGGAAGTTTAAATTACTGTGATTTGTTATTGCTGTGCCCTTTTCAACAACAAAACATCCCAAAACGAAATTTCGCTCTCAAAGTGCTTGGACAGTACATTAACGCATTTTATCGCTTGTGATGCTCTAACAAGGAGTTCTAGGATGTCTTTTTAACCTTGAACATGGCTTTTTGAATTTTTCAGAAAAAATGGTTTTTTCATCAATAATTTTCTTTTAGGAATATACAGTTAAGAGTAAGATCTGTGGATTCTTACTTTTAAAATAGTGCTTAGATGGCTCGACTTTAGAACCTCTTCTAGTCACGTTTTATACTCCTTTTTTTGAAATAAACTATTAGAAATGCAACCATTTATTAATATTTGGACGTAACTTAACTCGATTAAGTTGATAAAAATCCTTTTCCTTTCAATAGTTTCTTTTTATTCAGCTTTAACGTCCAGGTTGTGGTAGGTACAAAAAAAAACTAGCCGCTTTTTATTAGACCCTTGTATATAGCCATGTGTTCAAGGTTCGACATTTTGAAATTTTGTCGAAAAATAAACCTAAGCAGGAAAAAAGACATTTTTTTCAGGTTTATTATGCTTAAATTAATTTTTTTTTGCTTTATAGTGCACATTCTTGCCTTAGTGAATGTTTATAAATTGCTTTTGAATACAAAATTGAGTGTGTCGGTGTGAAAATGTCAAGTTTTCCGCAGATTGGTGAACAGATTTTTGCTTTGTAGATATTATTTTGTGCATGTATTGCGGGGTTATATAAAAATTAAGTGGAAATTCTACTTTTTTCGATCCTATACACGTTTTAGGGAGAAAAAGAAACGAAATAGGAACTGTAAAATAAGCTAACTTTAAAATAGGAGGACGATGCACTCGCTGGAAAAAAAAGGTAAGGGAAAGCAAGTTTCCACTGTGAGCGTCCTATAAGTCAATTTGGTGTATCATTTTAAAAATACATAAGAATAAAGGTTTTCAGATGTTTTGTGACAATACCTTTCCCGTTCATTCAGGATCTTCTTGTTTGTTGTCTTTTTTTATTCAATGGCTTTGAAAAAAAATTATCAGCCTTCTCTGGACTGCTAATGCTTTTTCTCATCAAACCGAAGAGCTGAGCTTATCGGTCTACAGGGAGCTGAGAAATTACTTCATTTTTTAGTCAAGTCTCCACTCAGACTCAAATTTTGTCTATA
Organism: Orius laevigatus; assembly: GCA_018703685.1. NCBI lineage: Eukaryota > Metazoa > Arthropoda > Insecta > Hemiptera > Anthocoridae > Orius > Orius laevigatus. The sequence continues at coordinate 10,809 of JAGWEN010001476.1, read as the reverse complement.
AATATTGCCCTTAAATCCTCAAAAGGGAAGAAAAATCTGCATTAAGTTATTTAGAGGACCTTCGCACTTCCAACGGCATGATTTGATGTCTGAACCTTCAAATGCCCCTAACTTTTTTGACCGATTTTATCGATATTTATACTGTTGGAAAGCTATTTTTTTAGCTTTCCGCCTATATTGATTCAAAAGGTCAAAAATTGTGGAAAATATGGTTGTTTTGACGTTAAGTTATGAAATCTTTCCACAATAAAGTTAGTGGATGCGACAGCGGATCTGTGATGACTCCACTGGAGGTCCCTGGTGGTTGGTTCTGGAACTAGGCACTGCCTAATCCTTGGGCTCTAAAACTAAAAAAATCGATTGGTAAGGCTCAGATGATAATTTTGTGACAGACCTTCCATACTTCTCTCTGTTTTTTATACAGAATTAAATATATATTTAAATAAACATTAATGATCACGAATATATAGGTCTCTAGGCTCGGAGCCTCCATCGCACCCACCGCAATAGCTTCATTTCCTTTGGAAATCAGCTAAAATTGTTGCTTATCAATTTTCTATCAATCTTTTCGGGTTTTGTTGAAGTAGACTGTGTGTTTTTGTGTGTGTACTTAGTTAATTTGTATTGAAAAGCTGGTTATCGGAAAGGAAGGTTATGCTAACCTATAAACATTCACTGAAGTGATGAAACTGTGTCAAGCCCTTTTAAACATAAGGCTTTAGTTTCAGCTTTTGAGCTATTTTTAAAATCGTATCGTTTAAATGGCTTATATTTTTGCATGTTGTTTTTTTTTATTTGAAAAAAATTTGGGTTGTGCATGTATATGTTGTATTTAGGTGTCCTGTGATACGAGCACGCTCAGCAACAGTTACTAGAAGACATTCATTCCAGCACCGTAGTGAGTGCAAACAGCAATAGCATCTCCTGTGTGCATTTGGTAGCCACTTACGTTATTTTATTGGTTTTTTTAACTTATGAAAAATTAAAAAGTTTAAGAACTGACTATTTTAAGGGGTAAGAGCTCTCTTTTAAGGGGTTCTCATTGGTGTAGTCTAAAATACCTTTCTTCTAGTTTAACTGTAAGAAACATTTTAAACTTTTCATTCATGTGCTGAGGGTCCATTTTTGTTCGATTTTCACTTTTGTTCATATTGGTCTGTCACTACCTTCCCAAACTCCTCCCAGCCACACTCTAGCCTAGTCTTTACCCAAAGTCCAAAACTTTCACCAAATCTGGCGTTTTTTCATTGTTCCTCATATTTACTTCAATTCTTAATTTATTATATTTTTGTAATTAAGTACAAAGTATATTTCTACGCCAATGTGAACTTTTTCAAAATCTTGACATCCTAAGTATCAAACTAAAAGAAACTTGGCTAATGAGTTCGAAGTTGTGGAGGCAACATGATGTACCAAATAAGTTTATATATATATATATATATATATATATATATATATATATACTATATATATATATCCCCTAACCATCCCTAACCTACAGCATTTAGCTGAAATGTTTGTATTTTTATAATAATTTATAATAATTAATTCAATAATATAATATATCACATGCTATTTGCCCCCGCAACTACGTCTTAAATAGCTTCTTGTCTTATTTTCTCAAAAAATTTAACAAATAAACAGAAAAACATTATAAAGACGAGACTGGTGGTATCACAGGGCGTGCCCTATCGATGTCTACTCATGTTTTTCCTTGTAAAAGTTGCGTTTTTTCCTGCCCTTGACTTGCCTACACTCCATTTCCATACGTTGTGGAGGATCCCTGAAAACCAAAATGTTCCCTCAAAGGTGTCTTCAGGTGCTTTGAAAATGGGTTGCAGGGCACAAAAACTGTGATATAGCCGGACTAGTCCAGTATTTTCAGTAATTAAAACTAACCTGTTTTTGTGTTAACACTTGTCCTAAAGCTTGAAGTTCGTTAACACTTTTTAACCTCAAAAACTCATTTTCGTAACAATAATTTATTCGTTATTTTCAGTTCTGTCGATGGCAAGGAAAAGAAAATAAAGAAGAAAGGTCTGTTTTAAATCGTGAGATGTGCCAATTTGGGAAATTCATGCTGCAAGCAATGCTCTACTAGTCTCATAACTGTATATATAATATCATTTTCCTGTAGTTCAGTTGTATTATTTAAACTTTTTCTTTACCGAACACAAATTTTTTTTTTTTTGGTTATCAAGTGATTTCCAAATGTTAAAAAAAATTGTAAATTATACAGTATTTTCTATATTAAAAATTATTTTTAAAGTAGAGTTAAAGTAGTTTCATGTTGGTAGACCTGGCTCTCGGTTTTTTTCTTTATTAAACATTCTAGCATGTAAATATTTTAGAGTCAAAATTTTGAAACCAATTTAAGTTTTAGAATTAAGTTTAAAATGGCGCCGCTTCAATAGTGGTTTAAAAAAAGCCATTTGGAGTTGTCACCGGTACTTTATGTTTAAGTGATTGTCATTTTTTTTACCATTTGGTATCAAAAGACAGTTTTTAATGTTTAAACTTACCAAATAAAAAGTTCCGAAATATTAAGGAAATTAGGTGTTCTGTCAAAAATTCAATTTTTGGTTTATTTTTGAGGACATTTCTGTTGCGAATTTTTTTGGGTTTTTCAGGCTCTTAAGATGCCAAAATGGCATTTTTGACTCCTTTAGTTCTGCATCAAATATTACGCCTTGCAAAGCTCTAAATTCAAGAAATAAAATGGCTGTTTTATTTAAAAAGCAACGAATATTTTGTTTTCTATTCTTAGCTTTAGGATTATGTTCTACTTAAAATAATTTAACTTTTACCCTTTATTTGGCAATATGAAGGCTGTGTAAGCATTGCTATTTTTTTTTATTTTGTGGGTATTTTTTTAATAGCAAATTACTGCTGTACGGCTCCTTTTAGCCTCGATATTGACTCCTCTCGCTCACTGCTTTTTCGCCTTTTTTCTGCAATACTTCTGTAAAATTACTTAATTTTTATAATTTAAATCATTTTTATAATGATTAAACAATTAGGACGAAAACTGCCCCGTAAGTCCAAACTTATTTGTTTAAATAATTTAGTACTTAATTTTTTTATTACGATAATTAAGAAAAACTAAGTTTTTGAATTTTTGACTTAAGGTCCACTTTTGCATTTATGAATTATAAGTAGAAATTGTTTTCAATATTCATTCCTTTATTTTATCTCACTAATGAGTCTATGGACTCGCTTTTTGCCAAGAAGACTTTTTGTAAATTTATGCGTTTTTTTAGATTGAATGTACAAATTGAAAAATTAAAAAGTTTGTGCGATTTGAAACTGGATTTCTTTATTTTTTATTTTATGTATTAATATTTATTTTATATTTTTGTACATCGAGTGTAAAGCCTATTATTAAACAACAGTTAATTACGTATTATATTCAGCCTTAGAAGTTATGGTATATTATGTATTACATAATAAATAATTTTATCATAGAGGATCAATGTGTTGTTTTTATTCCTGTTTCCAAAAACGAGACTGATTTTCATGCAAAATGGAACAAGGAGGTAAGCCAAGTGAGAGAACCACTGATCCAATTGAGTCCAGCAATAAAGAGTTAAAAAAACAAAATATCAATTATTTGCCTTGGAATATGCACATTTCATTTTTTTTTCTGTCTTACCTACTTGCGAAATAATCTTCTTTTTGTTAGTTCATGAGTTGTCCAAAAGATGGCTCAACAGGTTCCATTCTCTTTTCAGATCAAGGTAGGGAGTCTATTGAATTTTCTTGGGTTTTAAACTTGGAAGGAAACTTGAGATTTTAAACACTCAAAAAGGGTAGGAAAAACCCTCTGGTTGTCCTAATTGGCAAAATGGCTTTTTCTACTGAATTTTAGGGCGTAGAATTCTATTTAAAACATTTCATTAAAAGGTACCTTGTTTAAAAGGTCTGGAATGGCAGTTTTGGAAGTGGAACCCCCAAAAAGGGAATTTCAAAAATTTGGTACAATTGGTGGTTTTCTACAGAAATCTTCATTTTTGGTAGGGCGCAACGCTGCCACGTTCCTAGCCATAACCTCCTAAGGCCCTACCCTGTATATGGTGTTAAAAATCAGTGGTTTTCCATCCAAATCTCAATTTTTTGGGGGCCAAAACAAGAGCCATAACCTCCCAAGGCCCTACCATGTATATGATGAAAGTTTGGTGAAGAGAAGTGGTTTTCTACCAAAATCTCCATTTTTTGGATGGGGCGGAACGCTGCCACGGTCCTAGCCATAACCTCCTAATGCCCTACCCTGTATATGGTGAAAAGTTGAAAATCCGACCAGCAACAGGAGTCAACGAGTCAGCCTCACAACCTTGGTAGAGGAAAGTTCAGGAACTAACCTAAAATGGCGGATTTTGAGTTTTGACTGTCGATGACAGGTGTAACGTCACACAAGTTGCCATCACAAGTAAGGTCGTTTCTCAGAGGTGTTAAGCTCCCTCTAAACTTTTACACGATTTTCTCAAGTCGTTACACAATAAATTAACCTGCCTTATGAGCGGAATTAATTCGTTAATTACATAAGGTGGAGTAATGCCAGTTACACTTCCCCATCGATCGAGCCCCAACGTATCAGCGACTCTTTTCCCCCAACGACTCAGAAAAAAAAAAGCTAATTAAAATTTCGTTCCTGAATCGTCGGAAAATTTCAAATGGGAGAGTAAAAAAGGACAACGGAGTATTGCTTGCGTCGAGTGATTTATTGAAATTTAGGGTTCGAGCAGGGAATCTGAGAGGGTTGTGTTGGTAGAGGGAGGCGCTTTTTTTTTAAGGCGCGAGAGGGTTGTAGCGGGAGCCGCCGGCCGAGACCAGTCTGCTTGTATCCACCAACCCATTCGCCACCCCCTTACACAGTTCAACCCTTCAAAGCATCACGTATCGTATCTCCAAGTAAGTAAAAATTTTCACTTCATTTAAGAAATTTCAAATTTTTCAATTTTAAATCAACATAAAAAAGTGCTTTAATCTTCTTAGTAGGCACTTTTTATATATCCAATATGAAAAAAAACCCAGAAAGGATGTGCATAGATCATGGGATGTCATGTTGGATTCACAAAAATTTTTAAAATTTTTTACGTCCTATTTTAAAAGTTATAAAAAGAAAAGTTTTTTTCTTATAATATCGCCTCGAGACGATTTAGAAGATTTATAGAGCTCGGAAACCTCACTACTTACCCCATTTACTTTTATGGCTCAATGTTTAGGTGTAATAAATTAATAAAAGCAAGTCTTCAACCAAGTGTGCGGGTTTTCTCCCCCGCCCTTGTCGCCCTGCTTCCCTCCACCCCCTCCTCTCGTTCTGCGTCTATCTTGATCCCGTCAACGACGTATAGGTGATATGAACCGTCTCACCTTCTTGTCTTTGGGTTAGTGTCATCCTTTATTCTAACCCTTGCTCAACTCCCTCGCCCGTCTTCACGCTGCCTCACGCCCCCCCCGCGTCCCCCGCCCCCCCCCCCCCCCTCCCCTGTCCCCCCCCCCCCCCCTCCACCACCTCCCCCCTTCCCCCCCTCTAATCGCACGCCGCGCCCCCTTCCCCCACGTTACGCCTCCTAAGCCCCTGAGGGTGTATTGGCACAATGACTTATTAGTATAGCTGTGGAATACAAAGGATGGTGATCTGGGTTTGTGGCCCGGAGCTTACAGTTGCTGCACCAGATCTAGGAGATGTAGATTAGTCTGGCCGCTCTTAAAAAAGTTAGTGTATTGGGTTACTGTTTTTGTGGACTGGTGCCAAATTTGTATAGCGAGCGTGTTTAAAAGGTTATGTGGGTCGAATAGTTGTTCAATGTGTTTTTATGAACAGTTAAAAACGCTAGTGTTTTCTATCAGGCTAGGTTTAGGCATCGGTATTAAGTCGGTTTTGCGGATTAAAACTTGTTGTAACACGGTGCTTAGGAGTTTCGAGTGCGAACCAGCAAAAGGCAGAGTGATGATCAATTTCGGATAAAGTTTTACCTTCTTGACCCTAGGATTTAACATTACATAAGTTTATTCTGATAAGGTTACGCTATATGAGTAAGTAATAGTACTATATTATATATATGTATATATATAGAGTATATAATAGGGTTAGGTAGTTTTTAATATAGTGTATGTAAATGTTTTGTTTTTTTTTTAATTTAAAGGTGGTGGAAGAAGTGAAACGTAGTTGGTTGGTGTTTCAACAAGTCGTTGTGTTGTGATCTCGTGCAATTGACGCAGAAGGACTTCCTAGGTGGAAGGAAAAGTGGAGGAAGGGTAATAAGGGGGGAGGCACATGAGAACCGAAGCATGGGAAATTAGAGGGTGGTTGGGAGAGAGACAAATGAATGATACGGTTACATTTTTCACGTGCTTTCGATAATGAAAACAGACTTCTTAGTTATTAGTGCCTATTGTAAAACAACCAAAAAAACAGCACGGCCTTATTTTTTACAGCACCGCGCACGGCCTGTTTTTGTATCACACTTTCGAACCTTTTTTTTATAATAGGTATTCATGAAAGATTGTCAATTTTTCTTTTTTTTGTTTTCGTGTAATTTGGACATAGATTTAGTTGTTCTGTTTTTTGTTTGAATATATACTTGGTTTTTTGATCTAACAAGTGGGGGGCCCTCTTGACTAGGGACAGATGGAATGTCCACGACCCCTTGAGATTTGTATCATCTATTTAGTTCGCTGATAATAAGTCTGTTTGTCCGATGAATGGGAAATTCTTTTTTGGGCTTTAAATCTTGTTAGTAAACAGAGTCATGTCGTAAAGTATGCATACTTTGTGATAGTATTGGTAAGCGAATTATGTATCTAATACACGACGCGTCATAATTGGTAATGGGTATAACGCCTCTGGTGATAGGTTATGCAGAATGTGTACAACACACGGTTCCCATTGGTGGTTTTCCTAGGGATGGATTGGTGGACACGCGGACAATAGGAATCGGTCATTACGGCTGGGGACCGGGTTAGGTAAACGTAAGATAGAATATTATCACGGAACAACAGTATGATGAGTTTTCGTGTGTAGAGGAAGTGGTGACAGATTTTACCATAAGAAATCAATCTATGAGAGCTGGAGGCTTTATGCCACTGTGAAGTAGTGTTTGAAGGGGACCGTGCATAGGAGTCATGGGTTTGATTTTACATAAGAGCAGACTGTGAAGGTGGGTTATGAATTTCAGTGTGAGACCAACTACAATACGTATTAGGCGAAAATAGGGAGTATCAAGACGAGGGATGTGCATCATGTATGGTGGTATGCGTGTGTAATACGTGTTGGGGAAATACCACCCTCGCGCTATGGGGGTCCAAGAAGCACTTTTGGGTGTCTACCGTGTGACGATACTTGGGTCGTTAAGGTTTATGGGAAGGCTTTTGCATCCTACGCTGGGGAGTTGGGTGTCTGTTTGTTTACGGGTTTTGGTTGTGTGGGCGTGATGTTCAAAAATAATCGGTCGGGAAACGGATAACTAGGACAATGGATGAGTACGACATGTCCCGAAAGTGATCGTATGAAATATGTGCAGTTTTGCGTTTTTGGAGCAAATTTAGGTTTCAAAGTATAGAATTTCACAATGGGGAAGTCCTTCATTCAAGCATTTATGCCTGAATACTGAACATATATGAAAAAGTTTACAATTGGGCCCAGATAGTGAGTAATGTCTTCCCAGCGATCGGCTTTGTGACTGATATGCTGTGACAAAACCTTCTGGACTCATGAATAAGCCATCGCCCCACTCTATGTAGTACGACAGAAATATATTGTGGGCGTTTCGTATTCTTCGACTCAGCCCTGTAAAGTGAACTCGGAAATTGGATAATTCGTATGTTTGAGTATAGGTCAACTTTTTACTTTTTTTGCCTGCTGGCATATTTTGAGACATAATATTGGAACTAGAAAAATCTTCCTCAATTTTGAACTTTTTTGTTGTGTGTGTATTTTTTTGCCCTTCTGGTATTCTCTGTTCGTGACCTCGTTTAGTCTTAAATATACGACCTCTTTTAATTTATAAGAGAGGCACTATTTTTCTCCCGCTTAGTGGAAGGCACGAGGTAGTGACTTGTTTATATTCCATTAGAACAAACCCCCCTTCCCACCCCACCAACGGCGAAAAAAAAAAATAGGTAGTGGAAAATTTTGTTCTTTTAGAAAAGAGATGAACGGTGTGCGATTTGTTTCAGCCAAGCTTGTGTAAGATTTAGAATTAATAGGAAAAGTTTAGTTTGTTTTATCTCTAAAAAGTTGATGGTCTCACTGAATGAATTAGGTGGGAGTATTTTGGGTAGTAGCTCTGAGTCCTTTTGGCCTACGAGGGGTAGTGGTGGGTTCGAGACATAATCATGTTGTATATGGATTTTCATTTGGACTGATTCTTATGGGTTTAAATTTGTGTAATAAAATTTGTTAACTTTAGAATCAAAATTTATTGTTTATTTTATAATTAGAGTTTTTAAAATATCAATAGTTAGTAGGAAATAAAACGTGGTTCAGGCTACGTCGTGTTCCTACTCGGCCTTCTATGAATTAGCTTGGGCTCGTGGAACCGTGGCAGCGAGAAGTGTCCGGCAGCGGCGCGGTGAGGGGAGTGATGCAGGAAAACCCGTGGACGTCTGAAAAACATTATTTTACGCATCAAAAAACCAAATTATTTTCTTATTTTTTATAATAAATAAAAGTGCTTTTATTTCGACTCAGAAGTAATAAATTTCGTCTAATCAATATATTCGGGTGCGAACAAAGATGACATTTTATGCCGCTTTGATGATTGTGGGTTCTTTTATTGTCGAATATGAGGTATCATGATATTTGTGTAATTGAGCACTTATCGAATTTGACATGATGTAAAGTCGGTACAGAACGTTTTAGTGCTATTTTTGGGTCATACGTTTTTGGGGTGTAAAACAGTTTTTTTTTTTTCATAATTTTACAATGTTTTACGACCAGGGTGTTTCTGACATAAGCGGGGGGGGGGGGGGGATTTTCCAGTGGTCCCATATTATTTATGTTGTGGACATGGAAGTATTAATTTGCTATTAGAAAAGAAAAAAGAGTTGTCATTTCAGGCATATCGTTGCGTTGATTGAACTTCATCCGCTCTCCTGCAAAGGGGATGTAATTCTAGGGCATGGAAGTTTCTTCCTTGGGGAATTCTTTAGCACCTGACAATAGGCTAAAGATAAGACAAAGCGTGCCCTTCGAATTTGCGTGAGGGGGGGGCGTGCAGTGTCGGAAATCGAGCGGGATACGGAAAGTATGACGGGTTGAGGTAGAGGGAGTTGGTTGAGATTTATGGGTGAACTTGGAGGGAACCTATAGAAAATAGTAAAAAAATTTCGATTTTTTTTCTCGGACTCAGACAAGCGAGCCCCTCAAGTATCAGGGGGGGTGTGGCCAAACGCCGTTTTAAATGAGTTTGTGTAGGAGGGGCAAGCAGAAAGATTGGTGCTGCGAGTGTTTTCCCCGGTTTATATTACGTCTAAATGAGAAATATTCCGCGAAATTTTAGCTGTGGATTTGATAGATTTCCCTGCCGGCAGAAGGATGGTTCAGTTTGTGTAGTTGGTTATCAGAGCGCCGTTAATCATAGGGCACTTATACAATGGCGTCTTTGTATATAAGATGTACGACTAGCAAACGCGAAAGGGCGTGTACATCGTCTCCCGTCCCATGTAATGGGGACAGCGATTGTAAAAGAGGGAGAAGGAAGGGCTGGAGGGCATGGTGACACAAATTGCTTGGAGTATGCTTAAGGACGCAAGTGGGAATCCGACTTACTGTGGGATTAGTGTTTCGCTCGAGGGCATCCGTATTGTAACTCACTAACTACCAAGGTTGTTTGCGACTGTAAAGCGCTACTAAGAGTAGTTTTCGCTCTTCTGCCTGTCACCGGTTATGTTACATGCAGAAAAAGAAAAAAAAAAAAAGAATAAAGACAGAAAATAGAGAATAAGAGAAAAACCAAAATAGCAAAGAATAAATAAAAACAAGATAAACAAAAAAGAAAACGCAAAAGACAAGATAAAAAAAACAAAGAGAATAATTCTGCCTGCTTGTGCGATAAAACTGGCGAAAGATGGAATCTGATTTATTCATCCCGCTGGATCGAGATAGTCAGTCATGAAATGATATCAATGTTCTCACTCAAGGCGTGTTGGATAGGGTCTTCTATCACTGATTAGACGCTTCGTCGGACGGCTAACGGTTAAAGTCTTACAAATATTTAAGCGTCGGAATGTTTTACGTATATTTATATTATTCCACATTCGTCTTCACACGAATGCCTCGTGGGGATATTTAGAATTTACACTTGTTCAGTGCGCTCTCTAAAAATTGAGTTGAAGATAGTGTTGCAATTTAACAGATTTCTTTATGATAGTTCATTAGTCGGTTTGTCTTAATTTTGACACGTTATAGGTCGTAGTTTTACTAAAAACAGGCATTGGGTGAATCACACAGCATGATGTGATATACCGCGGTTCACTAACTCCGGGGACTGATGGCTACATGAGGTTCGCTCCCCTTGATTTGTTCTATACAAACTTATGAAACGAAACTGTATCCAGCAATCATAGGTGCCGGTGAGGGGTCAAAAGCGCCAGATATAAAACTTCAGCAGAGTGCAGAAAGGTTTTCAAACATGAGCTGAAATTCAGATTATGAGGTTTTATGATGAGAGCTTTTAAAAGGTTACACATTTTGTTGGGAAGTATTTTGACCGAAAAATAATATAGGCTTACATTAGACCTACAATAACTATAAAAGTGGAGCTTACCTTCGAAAACCTTTCCCGCTGCACGCACAACCTCCTGCTT